>PVJH01002317.1:0-172499 GCA_004026705.1 Nesogale talazaci
AACTCTGTCCAAATGCTGGATAACTGGGTAAAAGCCCTATTGCTGCCACAAACAAAAACTGAACTATTAAGGGCACATAAGGAGCCCGTATCATTAACAACACTAGAACAAGAAACAAATCCCGCCACTTCTACAAAATCTCACAAGTATTGTTCAGGACTCTTCCTCTTCTTCCCTTCTTGTATTTTTCCCTGTGGGTATGGGATGTTGGCCCCTGCCCCAGCCTGTTCTCTGCCATGCCCACTTGTAGAGAGGGAGCCCATCAGACTCTGGTTGCTTCCAGCTCTGTAGCTCTCTCTTTTCTTGCATCCACTCTGTCTTACAGGGTGTTTTGTGGTAGGAACTGCTTGCCCACTCGGGTTTCTGTGAAGACTAGATCAGTACTCTCCCCACCCCCCCCAACCCTGGGTAGATTAGTGCCCTTTTCCCTCTGCTATCCTTTCCTTTTTAACAGTGTGCTTAACCACTATGAAACCAGGGCTCCCTTATATTATTTTGTTTTCTTTCATCTTTTTTCTAGCAGTTTTATTTGCACATAGGTTACATAGCGTACAACTCAATAATTTAATCATTTGGTCATATCAAAGAGAATTGTACAATCATTACCACATCAATTTTAAAACATTCCACCATGCTTATGATGGCATCACCTTTGAGATGAGTTATGCTATCACAATCTCTTCTGATGCCCCCTCCCTCCTCCTGCCTTCATTATTTACTCCTGAAATTCTCTTTGCCTTCTTATTACTCACCCACCCCCACTCCTGTATTCCTGTATCCCCTTGTATCAGATATTATCATTATGCATCCACTCCTCCTGTGCTTTACAGCTGGGAAACCCAACAGAAAATAATAAAAAGCAAAATTGGACTAATGTAGGATTATTAAGTTCAGAATGGTGTAAAGACAAAAATACAAATAATGCATAAGAAATAAAAGATCCCTATTAACATTCAAAAAACTAAGGATGAAATTTCTGCCATGGAACCATGCAGAAGATTCAGGTCATGTCTATAGGTTGTTCAGCTGGCCAAGTATTGAATTTGATCAAGCATAATCAAGAAATAGCGGATAGAACTTGGAGGCAAAAACTATTTATAGAGGTATAGCTATAGGCATGCATATATGCAAATATATTTATAATGATAAGGCTAGAGGTCAATTTACTTATATTTGCATGTTAAGTTTTAAGATAGCAAATGGACTTTGGGTCTTTCCTAAAGACTTCCCTAAACACAAGTACATTTTGTTCTAATAATCTGACACTCTTTGATGTTCGACTTCCGGACATGATCTTTGAAGACAAAATGAGTTCATGAGCAAATGTGGTGAAGAAAACACATGGTGCCTGACTACCAAAAGATGCTTCTGGAGCTATTAAAGGATTGAAGTTAAATAAGTGGCCATTTTGCTGAGAATGAATAAGCCCACAAGGAAGAAGCATCTTAGCCTGGGTGATCATGAGGTATCAAGGGATCATGTATCAAAAGATCCCAAACAATTATATCAATACGAAAGGGAGGAGTTGCAGTAGAGACCCAAAGCTCACATGTAGACAACTGGACATCTCCCCACAGAAGCGTTACAAAGACAGAATGACTGAACTAGGATGTATACAGCATCCATGAAACATACATCATTCCTTTAGTTCCTGAATGCTTCTCCTTCCCCTTTCCCTGACTACCATAATCCAGTTCCACCTTACAAATTAGACTAAACAAGAGAACACACATTGGTACAGATACGAGCTCTCAACACAAGGAATTCAGGCCAGTTAAACCCTCAGGAATGGTATTGAAATTAATGATATCATGAGGGTAGGGGGAAGGGGGGCTGGAGAGAAAGGAGGAGTGCATCACAAGGTTGGATACATAGTTCCCCTCTACCCTTGAGGGGGGCAAATAATAGAAATGTGGGAGAATGGAGATAATGGACTATGTAAGATATTAAATAATAATCATATAAAATTGATCAATGATGTATGTGGGTGGGAGGGTGGGGAAAAAAGAGGAACTGTTATTAAGGGCTCAAGTAGAAATAACATGTTTTGGAAATGTTCATGCCAACATATGTATAAGTATGCTTAATACCCTTGAATGATGGATAAGATTTGTTAGAGTAGACCAATAAAATGATTAATAAAAAAAAATTGAGGAAAAGTGTCACGGTTGCCAGAAAAATCCCCCAAAGATTACAGTAGTCTCTGCCTGGTAGTAATGCTGGATGAGACTCTTGCCTGTGGCTAGAGTGGATCTGTCATTGGCTTACTCTGACCAGGTGCTCTGCAGATGGGTTTTCAGCTCCCACCATCCCCCATAGCCCTCCACAAATTGGGGGTTCATAATGTTAGCTCTGATGCTTTTCTCCTCAACATATTTGAATTTTGTGATTGTAGCAGGAACTCCTGACAGGGGTAGAAAACTTCATCTTATTCTTGTGGAATGACTGGTGATTTCAAACCATTGGCCTTGTGTTTACTGGCTCACTGTGTAAGCAATGCACAAGGGGGGCTCTCCTATTAATGATAATGTCAAAATTACTTTTGTATAGAGTTTTATGCTAAACAGGTGTATGTTCGTTCATTAACTAATAGTGATGGGTAATGCTTGTGCACAGTAGCATTCACTAGTTTTTTTACTTAGCAATTCTATTGAGGTGTAGTTTTCAAACTATAAAAATCATCCATTTTATGTGTGCAATTTGGCAACTTTTAGTAAATTCACTATAAGATACAACCACTAATATAGTACAGTCTTAGAACACATCCATCCTCGCAACAAGATTCCTTGCCCTTTTTTACAGTTCATACCTGTTTCTCTATTGCACGCACTGCCAACGAGTTGTTCCCAATGCATAGAGATCCTGTAGGACAGCAGAGAATGAAGTGCCCCTGTGGATTTCTTAGAAAGTCTCTTTTTTTTTTCCCACAGAGGAACTGGTAATTTTGAAATGCAGGTCTTCCAGCTCACAACCCAACTCATACACCCCCAGGGCTCTCTATTTGGGAACATAGCAAATACATGGAATCATACAATTTGTGCTTTATAAAACCAATTTCTTTATTTGAGCAGATAATTTTCAAGTTTCATCCATTCCCTAGCATGTCCCAATAGTTCATTCTTTTTATTGCTAAATGGTATCTCATTGTATGGATATAATTTAGTTTATCCACTTACTATAGGAAGGATGCTCATGCTGGGTCATAGTTTTCTAATGCTGCTAAAACAAACAAAAAAATTCCACAACAAAAAACATACGCATTCTCTCACAATGTGGGAGGCCGGAAGTCCAAATTCAGGGTGCCAGCTCTAAGGAAATGCATCTTCCTGGACAATAAGGAAAAGTCCTTGTTTACATTCATCATCTGCAAGCTCACCATTCCTTGCAGACCTCCTTGGGCACCCGCATCCATCTTCGCCAAGAGCTTCACAGTGCAGAGACTCGAGGTCCAAAGGAAGCACCCCATTCTCAGCAATGCCTTCCCAGTGGTAATCAGGTCCTTCGATCTCTACTTGCTTCTTTCTCTTTTTATCGACTGTAAAATAAGAGGTATTGCAGGCTGCCCCTGGGGAAGCTTCCCTTACAGGTTTGTGGCAGGATTAAGAATGTTGCTTCCACGCTCAGTCCTTTTCATGGTTTATCACATCAGATCAAGTCACTGAGAATCATCATAGACCAGCCACAGCAATCATTACCTAACTGCCCAAACTCTGAGAAGTAGGGAACACGATAACGCTTATTTGGCAGCGGTGGGGGTGACAGCAAAAATTAATACATGACAAATAATTTCCAGTTTGGGGCTGTTATAAAAATGCTGCTATTAATAGTATTTAAACATATTTATTCATGGTCATCATGAAATAGAGGATGTGGAAGTCAGTATGATGCAAACAAATGTAAAGAGGGAGGAACCACACTGATAGACAAAAAAATAAAAATAAAAGTTTTTTTCTTTCCTGGGAAAATTGTAAATCAGTTTGTCATTTCAATACATGAAGTGAGACACAGACTCCACTGAAGTACTAATTCAGACACGTCTAAGAAATTATGGTGAGACACCCAACCCAAAAGATTCAAATCCACTGCTATCGAGTTGATGTGGATTCTTTGTGACCGCATATAGGATTTTGTTTTCCCTAACCCTAACCCTAACCCCATACAGGGTTTCTGAAGCTCTCAGGACCTTACGGGTTGATCATTTTTCCTCAGAGTGCCTGTCTCATTTAAACCCTTACTTCAGACTTAGCAGTCCAATGATTGCCCAATAGCATCACCAGGCATCCTTCTGGTGGGGCACTAAACCAGACCAGACCCGAGCAGACTGAACTAGGACTCCCTATGGTGGGAAACTGCAGGAGCAAAAGTGATCCAAATGTGAACAAAGAGATTCTCCGAATGCTATATATGGGAACAGTGAGATTTTTCAAGAGAGAAGCATTACCGACAAACTTTCAAAAGGTAAATGGAGGCAAATAATCAATATCATGCATATCTGCATGCAAGAGAGAAACTTTTGATAGCCTTATTCCTCTTCCTTTGAGAGAATGTGTGCTCTTTGGTATTTGGGGAAGTTTCTCCTTGGGGTTCTCTGGGGAGGCGCTTTTACAAGAATGGCTCATGTAGATCCTGTAACACGGTTGTCAATTCCGTTATTTACAATAAAGCAATCCCAAAATGTGCTCTAATGCGTATTTAATCAAGTTATCGGGCAGCTTGTGTTACCTTGTAGGTTTTAAATAAGACTGTTCCTAATACGAAAACAGCTGAATGGCTAGCCCAATAATAGGATGTGATAATGTACTTTATTGATAATTTGATTTTCAGATGATTCATTAAGCTCTGTGGTTACTTTGTCGCTAAGCAACAAGGCCTATAGAAAGACACCTGATTTATCAGAGAGAAAGCTAGCACTGAATGCCTACTCTGAAATTCATTATGATCGGAATTGATGCCAGAGCTTTTACAGCAGTTTTACCCCCAAAGTGTCCCATAAAACCCAACTCACTGCCACTGAGTCAATTCTGACTCATAGTGACAATCTGGTGCAGACCAGAACTGTCCTTTTGGGCTTCCAAGGCTATAAGGAGCAGAAAGCCTAATTTTTCTCCTAAGGAGCAGCTGCTGTGTATGAACCGCTGACCTTGTGGTTACTAGCTCAATGCATACGCCAATGCACAGTCCATGAGACCACCAGTCCTCCTAATTTGTATCATTGAATGCTAAAGAAGGACAACAAGAAAAGAACAGCTGCCATGAAGTTGATTCCAACTTGAACTGAATTCCATAAAGTTTTCAACGAGTGAGAGCTTTTCGGAAGTAGATCACAAGCCTTTTTTCTGGGGTGGCTCAAGGGGGCTTAGAATCACCAGGGTTTAATTGTTTGTACCATCTCAGGACTCTTGGGAGAAGAAATGAAAATCTATCAGTTAAGTAAAATCGGAAAATATTACCTGTTTACCTCCAATAGAAATTCACAATGATTACTAACATTTTTGGAGAAATCTTGTCGAAATGTGATCTATTAAACTGATTGTGTCTCAGTGCTTTCCAAGCTTATTTTTATTAAAAAAAATCTATTACAAATACAGCAATGAATCTCCAATGATTTAATATTCAGTGGAAGATCCCTGGGAGCTGCTCATCTAGATGAGGCTGTGATTGAACATAACATAGCCTAAATATTCTTCCTTCCTATGTAATTGACCAATGGAAGTAAAGGGAGAAATGAAAACTGAATACTGTTGAGTAGATTCTTACTCACTGAGATCCCATGGGGCAGAAATGAACTTTCCCTATGGGCTTCGCGACTGTAACTCTATGGAGGTGGAAAGACTCATCTTTCTCCTTTGGAGAGAGTGTGGTTTTGAACAGCTGACTGTTGTTAACTCAAGGTATAATTTGCTGCACCACTAGGGCTCCATCATCAAGGAAGAGGGAATGGAAAAAGCCTTTTCTGGATAGGTGAACAAGTTAGAAGAGACAGGACCATCTGGGTCTCCTATGCAATCTATAGCGAGCACAGACTGCATCACACTTGGGATCTATTTACTGGCTTACATTCATATTTGCTGTTGAAAGAAATTCTCTGTCCACTAATATATTAACATATTTGTTGTGGAATTCCCCCACCACCTCCATGATTTAAAATCATGATTCCCCAACTTTTATGTTGTATGACCTTGAGAAAATTGCTTGATAATGGAATCCAATATTTACTCATCTGCAAGTGCACGTGCTTATGTTGCAGATCTCAGAGGGCAGCTATAAGGAGCCACTGCAATAAGGGTTCTTAATAACAATGCTTGCTGCATATTGAATGTTCAGGCATTTATAGATATCATTATTGTGCTGCATTCTCATAAACATGGCCATACGTTCTGTTTACAGTAAGAACAAGTAATTTGCTCAGGGCCAGTCAACTAAAATATGGGGAGTAATAGTCATTGCAGTCATGTAAGATCTGTCCTGCTTTTAGAACAAAACACCACCACCACAAAATGCCCTGTAGTACGTTCAAATCCATTAGCATGACATATAGAACCTGTTCTCTAGCTATACTGATGGAGTTTTCTAATATTAACTCCTGACACACTCACTCTATACTCTTTTTCCGTCTCCTTCCCTAAATGATGAGCCTTTCTGTGCAGGGAACATGTCTCAGACATCTTCAAAATAATATGTAGCATAATATCTAGCATAGAAAAGGTGTTCACCATATGTCTTTCATAAATCAAGGGGAAAATACTGTGTGCTTGCTGCTATTTTGCTTTAGGCTTTTAAACTTGTGTTCTTATCAACAGGTGCCAAAGGAATGAGATTAAATCTTCCTTCAGTGGATCATAGCTTCTTGGTGGAAAAAATAAAAGAGTAGCTCATATTATCATGAAATAAGTATAACAACAATACAGGAAGGATGCCTCCAAGCTGGCATCCCTCCCTAGTAGGCTAATTTAGGAAGAAAAAGTGGCAAAGTGCCCAGGGATACAAACTGGGAGGCTAATGAACCAAAGTGGCTTTTCTGCTGTTTTCTGGAAGTATAAAATTGGAGGCTATATACTGTATAGCTTGTGATTCTAATGCGCATGGTACTTCTCGTGGGTATAGGCTCTCTATATTTTTGCTCATATATGACAGCAATACTAACAGTGATCATAGCAATCAGGATTTATGATGGCTAAATCAGACTATTTGTAGGGCCACTTGAAAATATACCATGAATCCCGTGAAGGATATTTGTGCATTGTGTGCGGAGGGTACAGCGCATTATGCTTACGAATAAGCACCTCCCCTTTCTCACCAAATTGAAAAAATGACCTTCACTAGAGGGTAAGGTCTTTGCTACAGGAATGATACAAGAATAATGATGATGACGAGATTTTAAGAAAGTCTTCCGGGCCGAGCCCCGGTGGCGTAGTGGTTGAGTGCAGGACTCCTGCCCACTGGTTTAACGGTTCAAATCAGCAGCAGCAAGGCTGGGTAGCTCCCACGACCCCCAGAGGGCACTGATGCCCCCTTCCAAAAAAAGAAAGTCTTCCATTGAGTGGGCTCCAACTCAGGGTGGCCATATGTACAATGGGAAGAAACAATGCCTGACCCTGCGTCATCCTTACAACTGTTGTTCTGTTTGAGCTCTTTGTTGCAGCCATTGTGTTAGTTCATCGCATTGAGGGTTTCCCCCTGTTTCACTGCCCCTCTGCTTACCACGCATGATGTCTTTCTCCAGGGATTGGTCTCTCCTGAAAATGAGAAAAGAATTTTGTCAGAAAGATTTTTAATAAATGTTTAAAAATTAAATATTATCAAAGAAGATGAAGTAAATGTTATGTTTCAACCCTTTGATAATTATTCTTGAGCAGTATTATTCTGAGTGAGTTTCCCCTCGGGAAGAAGCTCTTGAACCATGTAAGTGAAATGATTTAGTGCTGTGTTAGTGTGTTATTAATTTCAAACACAATGAGGAAACTAGCCATGAAGGAAAACATAAAGATATGATATCATGACTTATATAAGAGAATGCATCCTTAGGATGAAAGTTTCCTCTAAGAATATTAATATTGTCCACAAGGGGTAGGGCAGTCATAACTTGGGAGGTAAATAGTACGGCTCAAGGTAATGGAGATTTTAGCCCGGGATGAGGAAACCATTAAACTTGGAGAGAAGAACAATCCAGATGTATTGCTACCCAGCAGAATATAGATGCTCTTAACTGTACAGGAAAAAGCAAGGCAGTTTATAAGAAAGATCTCACTGTTTTCCAGATCCGTCAATAAAACATAAACTGATTTTCACCTTTCCTCTGAGACCTTCGTTTGTGTTCAATAACACGTCTAACCTATTGGACTCTCCTGATAACATGTCCACAGTACATTACCAAAAAAAAAAAAAAACCGGAAATGAATCACTGGCCTTGAGCGGCAGCGTGAAACTATCCCTGGGAGTTTCCAAGGCTGTATCTACCAGGCTTCCCTCCACAGAAGAAAGACAGAGCGAGCCTTGGCAACCCACGGGAGCTGTTCTACCATGTCTTGTAGGGTCCCTAGGAGTTGACTCGGCACCATGGCAGTCAATTTGGATTGTTTGGGTGTTTAGGTTGTTTGCTTTTTGTGTACCTTTAAAAGTAAATATCATCTCTCTTTTCTGGTGAAGTAAATGAAGTCTACAGAAGTAACTCGTCCAAAAGCACCCGGAGTAGAAGTGGCAAAACGAGAATCTGAAGCCAGATCTTCTTAAAGAGGTGTCAGTTGTACACTCTCTTATGTTTCAGATACTGGTAAAAATGGCACAAAGGTAGCACTAGTGAAAGGGGAGATAGTAATCCACAAGAGAGAGGAGAAAGCAAAGGAGGGATTTCAAATCGTTGAACACAAAATGAGTGATTTCAAATGTTAAAACCATTCAAGATTAAAAGGAGTGGATGCATTATGATAATGGCTGATACCAGGGGTGCTAGGGAGGGGAAGGGGATTTCAGGAGTAAATAATGAAGGCGGGGGTGGGGCAGAAGCTCTAGAGCGGATTGTGCTTGCACAATTCGTTTTAAAGGTGATTTAACCACGGGAGTGAGGCTACTCTAAAATTTATTTGGTGGTGACTGCACAATTCTTCTTGATATGATTGAACAATTGAATTGTAAGATGTGTAAATTATGTGCCAATAAAACTGTTGAGAACAAATTTAAGCCCCTAATAAAAAAGACACCATTTGAGTTGGCCACTTGACTTTTATAATGGACTGAATTTGTAACACTAGAATAGTGACTTTGGTGCTCTAAAGCTCAGCTTCATGCCTTATACCTGAGAGATAATGCAACCCATCTTCCATGTCAACGATGGCTGTTGTCATAGAAGGAGACAGTGAAATGTAGGTGGAAGTACATAAACATTATAAAACTGATTTTCAAGCTTTTTTTATACTGCCAGAATCTCCTCCCTTCTGGCTAGCAAAGGGATTGCAAAGCCATTTCACACTAACGGTAATAAATAGCAGCCTCCAAACAGCAGCAGCAGCAGCACCAGCAACAACAACAACAAAAACACCCAAACTCACTGCCTTTGCATTGATTACAACACACAGCAACCAGATAGACCCAGAGAGAATTGACCTTGGGGGTTTCCGAGGCTGTAGCTCTTTAAAGAAACACAACATCTCATCTTGATCCCGTGGAGTGATTGCTGGATTCCAGCTACACACCTTGAAATCAGCAGCCCACTTTGTAACCCACTGAACCACCAGGGCTGCACCTTAGCATGCTCCTTGCAGTCTTGTAAATGACCTAGGGTAGATGTAGCAATTAGTCACTTCAACCACCTAGGTGGAAGTAACTTGCCTTAGGTTAAACATCCAGTGGGAAGTAGCCCACACAACAGAGGTTAAACAGCAAGGAACTGAGAGCAACCCAGGCACTGCAGTCCAGGTCTTATCCAAAATGCTGTCCTGAATTTAATGGGAACTTGGCTGGGTGTTGGGTTAGGTAACGCTTGTGATTAAGTGATGTTTATTTATGCCAGGCAATATAGGCTCTATAGTTCTTGATCTTTAGGACAGATGAAAACTTTGACACTCTTCATTTGGATGCTTTCTGCTTATTAAAATTAATTAGAAAATTTGCATGTTTATTTCATGGAAATGAATATAACCTATTATGAGGGCTGCAGTGAAGTGAAATTATGCTGTAGCACAAAAGAAGGCACAAATGTGGGCCCCTAATGGAATGATTAAAAAAAGGAGGGGAAAGGGGAGCTTATACCAAGGACTCAAGTAGAAAATATTTGGAAATGATGGCAACATGTGTACAGATATGCTTGATACAGATGATGTATTGAGTGGTATAAAAGCTGTAAGGACTGAGCCGCAGTGGCATAGCGGTTGAGTGCAGGACTGCGGCCCTGGGCTTGGCGGTTCAAATCCAGCAAGCGACTTTCCTGAAGCAAGGGTGGGTAGCTCCCATGACCACCAGAGGGCAGTGATGCCAAAAAAAAGAGCTGTAAGAGTCCCCAATAAAATTATTGTAAAAGAAAGGCACAAACGAATGTCTGACTTCCTGCAAATAGGTTGTCTGAAACACTCATATAGGGATTAGTCAGTTTTGCCAACTAGATATAAAACGAGCCATTTCAGAAGCCAGAATAAAGTGTCCCATTAAAAACATAAAACAGAGCCACAAATGAAGATTGTCAGCAAACCTCTATATAAGGATTGGTGGCAGCAGCAGAGTCACTATTGACATATAAGGCTGAAAGGTGGACTTCCCAACACACAGAATGAGATAAGCTGAGTGCTTTTAGATGGGAAGTTGGCATGCAGAATGGAGCACCCATGGGACATTTATCAGGACTAAGGAGCTTTGAAGCACCTGCCTAATCTGGGCAGATGCCTAAGGGTCACATGGCTGAGAGAGCAAGGGCCAGAGAGAAGCATGACTATAGCCATGCAGGGATGTGCTCAGATAGAACTCTATCCTTTAGATTCTTGATTCTAACTTCGAGCATGTAAACTTCTCTAACAAGGCTGAATAATCTGGATATTGTCTGTGATTTCTGTGGCTATTGTAATGGTATATTAAACCAAACAGAGCAGTAGAGCGCCATGGAAAGGGTCATTGATTTTTGAATAGAGAAAGGCATAGAATAGAGGCATGTCTGACTTCTTGCCGGGGTGGGTGGGGGGGTGGAGGGCAATCAACCCTGGGCTGGTGTAGAGTTGGATTCTGCTTCCCCCTAGTGTAGCTAGAGGCGATCAGGCGTGACCTTCATACCATCATTTCTTCAAGGACAAACATATGGGTGAGAAAATAGAAAAGAAATACAATTTATTAGCCAGGCTTTCTGACTACCGTACCTTTGTAATTTCTTCTCCATTGCTACTACTGCTTTCCCTAAAGATTATCGTCCTTCTTCCTTTCTCCAGTTGGCCTCTTGGTTAGCAGTTAGGATGCTACCTGCACAGTCATCAATTCCACATCATCAGTCTCTACGTTGGAGACAGATGGGGCTTTCTATTCCCATAACGAGTTGCAGCATCAGAAATGCACATGGGCAGTTCTACTGACTCGTCTAGGGTGACCCTTATAATAGTAGGTAATCTACCTCGTAAACTAAACTGTGGAATTCAGCGTAATCTTCAGCTTACTTTCTCTTCCTTCACTTTTTTCATATTCTTAATATTATCCATGACATCTCTCCCAAATCTAACCCATTGGTCCTGTCATAATTGACACCTCCTGTGTTTCTCACTCCAAAGACAGTTGGAACTTCCTCACTGAGTTACAGGGTCCCCACTCTCTGCACACTGTCTCCACCTGGGTTAAGGTAGTTGCTCTTGTGCTGACTCCTAGCAGCTTTGGATTAAAAAAAGACTGAAACACTACCTAGTCTGCTATGTTTGAGCCTATTTTTATAGTCACTCTGTCAATGGATCTTAGTCAGGGTCAATGAAGGTGTCTGCCCTTAAAAAAACAAATATAGTCTCCAATTCTTCTGTAATATGTTGAATCGGTTATCTGCTGGGTAAAAGATACGCTCCTTACCATGGCACACAAAGTCTTTTGTATTCTAGACACAAACTTCTTTCAATCCTCTTACAAGTATTCCAGCCTTAGAAATCTGATGCCCCCCGAAGGGACCCCTTTTTCTGAACACCTGAGGGCTTGCTCTTCTTTTCCCTGCAATGGCCTTTCCTGTCAAGCAAATGGCACCTCCTATTTTGTACCCAAACTCAAAGTTTGCATCTTGTAACAATTTCTGAGTACTCTGACTCACTTCACAGATAAAAGATGGCAGCCCCAGCTGAGCTCTCTAACTACTAGTTTTTCCTACCTTTTGAATTTTGAAGTAAATTGAAGTGGTTACATAAGTGATTATGGTAGGGCAGAGAGTGTCTATGTATCTCACACCCAGTGGACCAGATTAACTTCTTGTCAGAAATAATGAATCAATATTGATATGTTATTAATGGAAATTGATAGTTTATTAAAATTTTATCAATTTTTATCTACAATCCTGTATATGTTTCTGAATTCCATCAAGGCTACCCATTTCTTTGAGTCATCATGTCTCTTTAGATGCGGTTTGTTTGTAAATGTTTCTCAGTCATTCCCAGTTGTTGAGTTGTGAAAGGAAGACCACAAATTTATTTCATAACATGCTCCTTGGCTGGCACTTTTCAGATGGTTTTGCTCATGGTTTGAATGGGTAATATGTTTTGAGATGTTTTGAGACCACAGAGGCCAATTGCCATTCTCTTCATACCAATGGTGCATGTTTTATTATTATTGATAATCATTTTGATCAAATAGTAATTTGTCAAGTTTTCCCACTATAAAGTTTCTCTCTTTTTAACTTCGTAAAGTTGGTGTTTGTGTCAACTTGACTAGGCTAGGATTCTCAGTAGTTTGGCAGTTGATAGGGACACCATGATGTGACCTAACATAATATAAGTGATTCTGGAATAGGATCTGTGTTTTAAGGAAGAGTGCAGCCTTTCTACTCAGATCACAATTCTCCTGCAAGCTTCCCTGGAGATGTGGCCTAGTCCTACTTAAGCAGACTTTGTGGAATGGCTTATATTTTTTACTGGTCTGGTCTGGATACTGCAGCTGGCTCATCCTACCATTCTTTGGCCTTGAGTCAAGAGCCTGCCACATTGTCTGTTGATTGTGAGAACCATCAAATTCTGCCTTTTGCCTTGCCTTTCAAAACAATTTAAAACAAAAGCAAAAAGACCCCAATGTTATATGTGTTTATATTTTCTCCTGCTGGTCATAGAAATGAGCCCTGATGGTGCTCTGGGCTGGGTGTTGGGCTACTAACTGCTAGGATGGTGATTCAGATCCACTAGCTGCTCTGAGGTAGAAAGATGAGGCTGCCTGCTCCTGTAAAGAATTGCATCTCAGAAATCCTATATGAAATAACTCTGAGTCAGAATCAATCTGATGGCAGTAGATGTGGGGGTCATAGGAATGAAGGGTTGACGTTGAAACTTTGGCTAAAGACTATCACTTTGTGACAGATTGGGGAGAGGGGCAAGCCAGCCACACCCAAAGAGAGAAAGGCAAGAAGAGAGGAAGAGAAAGAGATTTGGACCAGTCCCCATGCTGGCTCATGATGCTCAGAAGACTACTCCCCTCGGGGACCTAATGGGTAACAGAAAGGACTGGACAAGCAATAACAAGACGTGTCACACTGTCTCCCTACAGAAGCAGAGAGTGACAGAGGACATTTCGGGGTCACATGGGGAGGAAGCAATGTGGACTCAACCCTTCCAGATAAACCAAATCAAGAAGGAAGAACTCCTGAATGAACAGTCTGGAGGCGAGAACGATGGGTCCGAAGGTTCCTGGGGGGTGGGCGTCGGCACAGGGGAGTGGAGGAAGGGGTCATGGACAGGCTAATGGATGGGGGAACAACATGTGGTCCAGAACCAGTGGCAAAGAGTGTGCAAGAAATCTGGTAGGGCTTAAGCGAGGGTAATGTAACTGAGAGAAAGTACTGAAACTCAAATGTAGGTGGAACATAATGGTGGGACAGAAGGAAGACAGAAGGAAATAGAGGAAACAACCAGAAGGCAAAGGGCACTTGTAGAGGTCTAAACACAGGCATGTACATACATAAATATAAATATTTATGTTAAAGAGAGAATAAATCTAAGAATGTATTGGTTCAGTCCTAAAGTAACAAATGGACCTTGGACCCTCACCCAAGTGCTCCCTCAATGTAAGAATACTTTGTTCTAAGAATCTGGTATTCCATGATGCTCACTGACCCAATACAATCACTGAAGTAAAATGAATGCATGACAAATGTGGTGAAAAAAACTGATGACTCCCAGCTATCAAAGGATATAGCCTCTGGTATCTTAAAAGCCTGAAGATAAATAAAAGGCCATCTAACTGAGAAGTGGCCAAACTTACCTGAAAGAAGCATACTAGCCAGTGTGGCCATGAGGTGTTGAAAGGATTAGGTAATAGGCATAAAACAGAAAAAAATACCACTGTGTGCTCATCTTCCTGAGGGGATCGCTGAGGACCTGTGGGAGCATGAGCAAGAATGGGGATGGAAGGCTTGAGGGTAAACAAGCAGCCATCTAGCTCAGTAGCAACAAATCCCACCATAAAGGAAGCACACCAGCCTGTGCGACAATGAGATGTTGAAAGAATCAGGTAACAGACATCAAAGAACAAAAATCCTATCAATATGTGCCCACCCTCCCGATATGATCACTGAAGACAAATGGGCATAGGGACAAACAGAGTGGAGGAAGCTGTTGATGCCCAGCTACCACATGATAAAGCTTCTGAGGTCTCAAAGGTTTTAAGATAAATGAGTGGTCATTTCATGCAGAAGCAGCAAAGCCCACATGGAAGAAACACACCAATCTGTGTGATCAAGAGGGGTTGAAGGGAGAGTATTAAGCATCAAAAAACATGAAACACATCCCTACGAATGAGGGGGACAAAAGGGTGGGGACCCAAGGCCCACTTGTGGGCAACTGGTCACCCCCTTACAGGTGAGTCGCGGGGAGGAGACAGGCCAGTCAAGGTACAGTGAGGTAGCAATGAAACATACAACTTTCTTCAAGTTCCTGAAGGTTTCCTCCCCCCAGCTATCATGGTCCCAACTCTACTTTACAAATCCAGCTGAACTGGAGAAGGTACACTGGTACAGATGGGACATGGAAATCTGGGGAATCCAGGGCAGATGAACCCCAGGAACCTCAGGACCAGTAGTGAAAGTGGAGTTACCGGATGGGTGGAGGGAAGGTGGGGTAGAGAGGAGGGACCAATCACAAAGACCTACACATAACCTCTTATCTGGAGGAGTAGACAAGGGGAGACATCAAATAGTGTAAGATATGACAAAATAATAATAATTTTTTAAGTAATGAGGGGTGGTAGAGCAGGGAGAAGCAATGAGCAACAGGGATGAGAAACAGGAATCAAGGGCTCAAGTGGAAAAGCAGAGATTTGGAGAATGATGACAACAGCAGGCAGGCGAAGGGGCTTGACATAGTATACATATGTATGTATGCTGATGTGATGTATGAACCCCCAATAGAATGATTTAAAAACGACTATCACTTTGTCTTATAGTCATGTATATAATAACTGCTATTTGACTGTAGTTAAAATAAAATACAATAGAACTTAGGTTCATTTTAAGGGAAATCATCTGTTTGCTTTTCTCTAGTGACATTCACCACATAGGCACTGTGCTGTAATAGTGTTTGCTGCCGCTAATACTTCTAGAAAACTTTTTTTTTACAGTTACCAGTAACAGAAACCCACTTTCTAACTATCTTCTTAAGCAAAGTAAAGATTGATTAGCTCACAAACTGAAAACCCGATTTCAGACATGGCTCAATACAGGAGCTCAACTGATATAATTACAAGTCTTTCTCTCTGTGCGCTTGTCTCTCATCTCTTGTCACATTGATTGCCTTTTTGCACAGACATACTTGCTTCCACTGCCTCACATTGTGCTTGGAACTCTCTGACATGTAATAGTCTCTCTTGTACCATAGCCATATCTGTGTTATTATTATTCAGTGACTAAACAGCTCCCTGGGGGCACATTTTGTGTCTCTGATTTATTTGGTGCCTCATCTCTGAAGTGGGAAAAATTAGTTTAAGCATCTCTATGCTACACTTTCCATGTTCTTCCAATCTCAACGATAAAAAGGAACTTTTGAAGAAAGCTATACATGGTCCTTATTGGGTTATTACTCACCCACTAAACAGCCCATGTATCTGAGGTGTTAGGAGTGTCAGATTCTAGTCAGGCTACATCAGCTGGATACCCCTGTGGTTGCATGGAAGACCATGGTGGTAGAGATGTTTATAACTTGGTGTCTGGTGGAATATGCCTAAGGGATGCTATTTTAGATAATATTGTCAACATATACAGAGAAGCTGGTGCGTTCAAACTGCTGTCCTTATTGTTAGCAGCCCAATGAATAACCCACTATACCACCAGGACTCCTTCATTGATGCAGAGACTATATTGTATTAAACTAGCAAATTTGTTACATATGGTTTTATATCGGACCCAATTTGATGGCCTGTGCAGGCGAGCAAATATGGGCATATTTTCATAAGCCCCAAATGTGAGTTTGTTTTAAGTCTCTGTGTGCATCATGTCTCATAATATAGCATGGGTCAAAGGTAATGTTATAGTTGATACCTCAAAGTTACAGAGCAAAGGAGGTGGTGGATATAACAATGCATGAAGAAGACTCATGGCTGTCGGTTCAATCTGCCAGAATGAGGTAACACAAACAAGGAGTAAATGAATCAGATCCACGGTCCCTTCCAGGAAGCTGATTGTTAGGGGGAGGGCACTGTGTTAGTCTGGGTAGACTAGAGGAAAAAATGTATAGACACACATATGGATATAAGGGAATGGTCTATGTACAAAAGGAATGGAATACTGAGAAAGCAACCCAACCCAGTCCAGTTCAAAATCATAAGCCCGATATTACCACATATGCCCGATTCCAGTCTATAATGTTTCCTTCTAACTCACAAAGTTACAGGTCAGTGGGTGCAGAATCCCAGGGCTGAAAGGGGTCTCCCATGGCTCCTCGCTTCCAGGGCTCAGGGTCCATCAACACCTTTCCATCTCAATCATGAAATTAACATAAGCACATGACCGCCACAGGCACCATGCCTGAATTCAAATGTAACTATTTACAAGAAAGACTATGGAGCTGAGCCCCGGTGGCGTAGTGGTTGTGCATGGGACTTCAGCCCAGTGGGATGGAGGTTCAATTGCAGCTCCGCAGGAGCAAAGACTGGGCCTCCTACTTCCACCACCAGAGGGCAGTGATGCCAAAAAAAAAAAAAGACTATGATCTGTCATTAAAGTTAAAAATGAAAGGGGAGGGAGAAAAAGAAGAAATAATATCTAATTGGGAACCAAAGAAGACTTTTGCTTAATATGGGAATTAGATTATGTATAGTTTTATGATTTTGAATAAATTAGATAAGTGATGCATTTAAAATCAATTTTTGGAATAAGAGTTGTTTCAAAATCACCGAGCTGGATTCTTTTGTTTGATATTGTTTATGGAGCTATTGAAAAGTAGCCAGGCTGAGCCCTGGTGGCGTAGTGGTTGTTCGTGGGACTGCGACCCACTGGGTTGGAGGTTCAAATCCAGCAGCAAGGCTGGACCTCCTACTCCCACCACCAGAGGACAGTGATGGCCAAAAAAAAAAAAAGTAGCCAATTAAACTTTTAGGGCTGAGCCCCAGTGGCGTAGTGGTTGTGTGCGGGACTGTGGCCCACTGGGACGGAGGTTCAATTCCAGCAGTGGGGCTGGTCCTCCTACTCCCACCACCGGAGAGCAGTGATGCCCCCCCCCCAAAAAAAAAAAAACTTTTAGTGGCCCATCTTCAATAGGTAAAAGATTCATAGAAAAGTTATCTTTAGATGTACCATGTCATAGTTTAATAATTTCTACATATTGCAGAACACTAACATGAAATGAAATGAGTACACTTTTATTATCAGTCCCTCATTTGTCTGTAAGAATTTGGCACATGGATTTATGTGAGAATAAGTGTGTGTACATTTTAGACCCATATATATTTCCCTTTTCATGCACAGGGAATCTTTAAATTGGTTTTGTCAAACTGTAAACCTATTTCCATACATTTTGTGAACATTTACTGAGACTTCTCTTGCTGCTCAGCATCCTTGTGGAAATGAAATTGAATATCAAAGAAAAGAGTAGTATGTTCTTTCTTTTGAGTGTGAGTGTGGTACTGGGTAAAGTCCGGCTTCCATTGTTACTTCCCAGAAGTCATCTACATATTTAACTCGGACTTGAACTAAGAATCTTTTGTTGTAGGAGATGATTTTAGACATTTTCAATCATATATGTTTTATTTGTATTATATTATGTAGAGAAAGTCTTAATCTGCATCATCTCATAACTTTTGTTTTTCTATCTTCTTTGATGTTTTATTTAATTTATAACTAATATCATATATTTTCTATTTACTATGTTTGCCCCCTTTCCATGCTCTGCCTAAGGAATATAGAAATTATAATCTCTTTTTAAACTAATGCCTTAAACACATGTATTTATTAATTTTCAGCTTCAGAAGTAAAATAATGGATATGTAAGTTTGAGTGACTTCAGCTGAAAGAGTTAAGGCAAAAATATACATTACCATGTCTATAAAATTATGCAATATTTTACTCTGAGTTCTATCAATTAGCATGTCCTTTTTCCCCTGTGTTGGTGTTTTATTCTATTTCTAGACATCTGAAAACAGAGCTTTGGCTAATATGCAGACAAATTCCTCACCTTTAAAAAATGTCTTTTTCCAGTGATGCCAAAAAAATGTCTTTTTCTTTACTTTTTATTTTGGTGATTGAATTTCTGAACAAAAGTTTTCGTTTTTAATCTGAATATATAGTTTCATGCATGTCTTTTGCAAAGAGCCCAAGACAAGAGATATCTTCATAGGAATACTCAATTCAAAAAAGTCCACATACAGAGTATTTTCATTGTTGAAAAGTGGCATTTGCAATGAAGAACATATCAGTCTTACAGAACTGTATCATGTGATCTCTAGGTTTGTTTCTAATATTTTCCCAATAGTTGGCAACCAAAGCCTACTTTATATCAGGTATTTTCATGCTGTTTGCATTATTATTATATATCTTCATGCAGCTGGCTTCGTTCTGCCTTAGCAAATGAGTGCTACTGAAAATTTTGCTCTAGCCATAATCATTATAGTTTACATAGTGTCCAGTCAATTGAGTTTTCAATCTGTACAAGTCAGCAATACATTTATTTTAGTCTTAAAAGCTGTTATATATGTGTATTTTCCATTTCTGAACAGTACTGCAAATCTATACCATTGCCTAAATTTAATGATACTATGCATAGAATTACCGTCTCATGGAGGTGATTTATAATATTCCCCAATAAAATGATAATAATATTTTAAAGTTGGCTAGTGTCTTTTATATATATATATATAATAGACATATAAATGGATTTATATCTCACAATTATTCAAAAACCTTAATCTAATAACAGTTAGTTCTCATGATGTGGCCCTTCTTGATACTTGTCTTTGTGAAGAGATCAGTGAAGATATGGGCGTAGTAGCAAAATGTCATAAAGAAATCAGATAGTGCACCCTGTCAGACAGAATAGTGTTTATTGTTTTGAAGCTTGTTTTTAAAACAGCAACCCTCTAAGTTAGGTGACACCTAACTTCACGTGGAAGAAGCACACCTTTCTGTGAGACCCAAGGATTATAAATGATAAAGAATAATGGAAGAATGACATTAGAATTTAAATTCTAAGCACCTGGTTTGCAGTAGGTTATGGATGACAGTGAAAGCCCAAAATACATTTTCTGGGCCCTTTTGCAGACACATTCCTGGCAATTGACCAGGAATGTGAGTAGCTTTGTGATCAAACAGAGCGCATTGGAAATTCCTTTAAGGTTGTGGAAATTAGATTAAAATATAACACCTTATCATTCTTTTCTCCCTCTTTGACTCATTTTAAACTTGCAATAGTGTTTATTATTTCTTTCATTTTTTGGGGGGGGAGCATCACTGCCCTCTGGTGGGAGTGGGAGGCCCAGTCTTGCTCCTGGAGAGCTGCTCCTGGATTTGAAATGCCAACCCAGTGGGCCGCAGTCCCACGCACAACCAGTATGCCACCGGGGCTCAGCCCATTTCTTATTTATTTTGTATTGAGGTTTTCCTGGGTTGTTTTGTGTTTTGGAGAGGGTTGTCTGTTTTTCATTATATAAAATCTAGGGCAGGTCAATTTATGGACACAACCACTGGGCTGATAATTTTTTGTAGTTATAACACGTGAGGTTGGGGTGGAAAAGGGACACTAATTATGAATACAAGAATGAAGAAAAGGTTCAAAACTTCAATATGGCATGATTGTACAGCTCTTTAAATATTCTTAAGTCATTGAAATGAATGGGGTATGAATTATATGGCATTAAAACTGTACAACTGCCTTAAATGAAAAAAAAAAAGAACTGCCTCACACACAGGTAACATCTTTAAAAGGAATTTTATTCTAAGTAGCTTGTTAGATGTTGAAAAGAGCAAGAAGAATTTGAAGAAGGTTTTACTGACAAACTGCTACATTTGAAAGCATTCGTAGGCACATTCTTTTAATTTCAATTTACCTTGTTTTCTTTCAAGAAACTTTGTCATACTGTGGGATAAGCTGTTGGGCTACTAACCTAAGATTGACGGTTCAAATCAGAAGAGGCTTCTTTTCCTATAAAGATTTACAGGTGGGGAAAACCTAAGGAGCAATTCTACGTGGTCCCGAGGGTAGCAAGGGCGTACAATCCACTGAGTGACAGTAGGCTTGGTGGTTTGGTTGGTTTGCCTTGCCATGATTTAAGGAAACCAGAAACAGCCGTGAATGTGTAAATTGTTAAAATAATAAATACCCGTTACTCTTTCCTTTCGCCATGTGAAACCATTGTCCAATTTTTTTGAAATAGGTCTACCATTCTCTCTGTGCCTTTGATTTTTGGCTAAGGATAAGACAATTTAAAGAGAATCTGAAGTCATGGAAAATGTACTGCCTATTTTATGGGGAGAAAACACCTCCAACAATACAAGAGAAATATTTTGAGAAAATTTCTCTAATATATTCTGGACTCTTATTGATCTCAATCTCCTTTATTATTTTCAGAGCAGAATGATAAATGCTTATTATTTGATTTTGTCATTAAATTACCATGCTATGCATTTTATATATAAAATTGCTTTGAATTTAGTTCCTTCAGAAATGTTGTTTCAGGTGGAGTTGAAACTGAGGTCTTCAAACAATCTCAAAGGTATATTATATCTTGACAATTTTTGAGAAGCAGACCAGAACTTGATGTAAAGCAGACCAGGACCTATTAAGGATATATCAAACAATGAAGAAAGAATCTATCAATGTTATGGTAAAACAATGGAAGTTACTATGCTTCCTGGACAAGGTGCTCTAACAATGTTCAGCTGCCTCCTCCCCACCCCACTCCCACCCCGTGCCCCAAAGCCTATGGAGTAGCTCAAATACCAAACTCTTCTTATAGGATTTTACACCGGGAAATGTATCTAATTAGTTTCCTTTTCTTTGCTATCACCAGAAGCAATCCCTGCTGCTACTGTTTTTCTTTTTCATTTCACAGGATCTTGTAAACTAAGAATTATGAAAAACTTCTTCATCTATCCAGAATACCCTTCTTCTCTCATGAAGGGAATACATCTTCCATGGCAGAGCGATGTAAAATCATCCATCAGTAATTTAGTCATGTTTAACCTAGCAAAATGCATTTTATTTAAGAATGAAATATTTTGGAGGGAGAGGGGACAGTTTTAGTTGGGTTATTCGTTTACGACAGCAAAATCCTACTAGCAACTTTCATCATGTGAGGGGGGGATTCATTAAGAGACACAAGGTATTTCCGAGGTAGCTTCTGGGAGAACTTTCTTAAGATGGAAGGGGCTAGGCACTGGGTCAGACTTGGAAGCCATGCACTCTAAAACAATGTTCAAACTGTCTGCCCAGTCCAGTTCCTTGTCATGCTTGCTACTGGAAAGATGGCACCTCCTGCTTGGACATTATGGTTTCTGCTGAGAACACCACTATGTAATGACAATAATCCTAAAACATTGCATCTGATCGAGGAACCCTAACACATGTCCACTCATCCTCTGGTTTCAGAGGAAACAACAAAGCAATTCTTGAGAATGGCATGGAATTCACAATGTGTGGGCATCCTACAACATACTATGTCATAAAAGAAGAGAGGAACTTCACTTTTGATGAATTACCACAAAAAGTCAAATTCACCAAAATGCAAATTACAGATAGAAATGAGGAACATGATAGGATTCTAGGGGCAGATTTAGCAACCCATTCCATTCCACAAGTGACATTGTCCCTCATAGAAAAAAAGGAGACAGGATTATCTCTGGGGGTAGTGCATGCTGAAAGGTATAGAATTCTTTTACTCAGCAATGGGTTCAAGAAGCAAGATTCTCGAATGCTGTCAAGTGACACATGTTCAAAAATGAGGTGCAAACAATCACGGCATTGGTATCATGTGGGAGTACTTTAGGCTTATGAATAAGAGCCTCAACCCAGACGTAGTAACAGAGCTTGCATCTGGAAGATCTCCCCAGGTGATTAATCTATATTTCCAGTAGCAATGGTCTGTGAGGCACTGTTTTGTTGTGTTTTAAAATAGTAGAAAGACTCCTTCAAATTCCTTTTTAGACTTCAAAAAAAAAAAAAACCCTGAACATTTCTGATGGAAGTGGGGGCAAAGATCCTATAACCATGCTAATTTGACCCCCTGCTTGTCCCACAGGGTAGCCCTGGAGGAGTTCCAGGAACTTATACAGATCCACAATGCACAGTGAGAAAACCACTGATCCAAATTTTATAGCGAGCTATCAAGATAATTCCATCTCCACCTCATAAAGTCACAAAACCATGATGATGAATCCCTGATTAATACCCTAAACTGGTCTAGGACACATGTACATAAGTCTACATTTCAGTTTTAGATTTTTTTTTCAGCTGTAGATTTAAGACAGGGTTTATTTCAGAATTTCACTGAACAGTGAGTGGCATCAGGGACACACCAAACATGGTCAAACAATATTTGGGGGTATATTGCTCTATTGTGAAGAATAAAGAGGAAGGAAAGAAAACAAGCTTGTGTATGTGAACAAGTTTAAAAGGTAGAAACAAGTATTATAAATATTTAAAATATATAAGGTTTGGTGATTGTATGCATGTTTCCTATTTTCTTACCACCCTTCATCTGTCGATTTGATGTACATGGTAGGTAGCACGTTGCTGTGATGCGGGGATTGATTACACCAATATTTCAAAAACCAGCAGGCTCAACCAGGTTGTTGTTACGTGCAGTCAAAGTCATGTCATTTGACACTCCAAGCAATCCCATGGATAAGAGAACAAAACACTGTCTGTTGCTGTGACCACTGTATCACTTCCTTATGAAAGAGGCCTTCCTTTTTTTCTCTACTCCTCTACTTCACGAGCATGGTTTGCTTCTCTGGAGATGGATCTCTCCTGAGAACGCATATGTCCAAAGTAGGCGAAACAAGTCTAGTTACCTTTGTCTCATGCGCTGGACCTCTTTCAGGAGAGATTTGTTTGTTGTCTTGACTGTCCACCAGCACCCAAGCTCAGAGGCATCCCTTCTTCCTAGAAGTTCCTTATTGGATTTCTGCTTTTCACATATATGTGAGACAGTTCAAAACACCATGGCTTGGGTCAGTTGCACTTCAGGCCTGAAGGAAACCTCCTGGCATTTCAACACGTTAAAAAGGGTCTGTGCAGTAGATTTATTGATCATTTGATCACTTGACTCAGCCTCTACGGATCCAAGGAAGAAGAACTTGACAACTCCATTTTGGTCTTCTTGACATTGAATTGTAATTCATAGTGAAGGCTGGAATCCTTGATCTTAATCCCAGAAGTTCTTCTCACTTCCAGCAAGCAAGGTTGTGTCATCTGCATATAGCAGAATGTTAGTAAACTTCTTTCCAAGCCAGATGCCATTTTCTTCTTCATATAATCCAGCTCCTCTGATCATTTGCTCAGTATACAGATTGAATAAATATGGTAATAGGATAAAGCCCCAATGCGCATATTTCTTGATTTTAAACCTTGCAGTCTTCCCTTATTGTGTTCACATGATTGCCTCTTCATCCAAGTACAGTTTCCACATGAGCATAAAGAAGTATTCTGGAACTCCCATTCTTCTGAAGACTATCCCTAGTTTGTTATGATACATAGTCAATGTTCACCTACAGTAGACATGCTTCAATGGAGCTTTCAGACTAAGCTTTTTGAAAAGATAGAGCTGGCGATCTATTTTCAGAACCTAGGTAATAGAAACTACAAATCACAACAGAACGTTTTCTTGTTGGTGGCTTTGGGCATGTCAGGTAGAGGGATATATATATATATATATATATATATATATATATACACACACACACACATATATATATATATATACATTATATATAATGCATAAACTGGCATCTGCAAATAAATTAATAAATGTTACACAGAGGTCATGGTTTTAAAATGTGATATTGATACATACATGGGAAGAGTAAAAGAAACGTCAATAATTAGAGACCTCCTCTCTTTCAATCACCCCCTAACACTCTGGACCAAAGTTTTCCAAAGTCCTAGATTATGCAGCCATAACCAATCAAGGCTGAGAGTTAGCTGGATCAGTGCTCATATGAAGTTGATTTCCAGGTAGGCAGGCATAGAACCATCTCCTGCAGGAACTGTGTGGGAATCCTTTGTTTTGCCTTGTCTCTCACAGAATTGCGCAGATGTCAGCTGCCCTGGGAATTTGGTATTAGTTTTGCACTGCTTATAATATGCAGAAGTCTGACTACAGACTTCCTGGTGTAAAGTAGGAAAGCCGTAAGAATACCTCTCTGGAGATTCCAATAGCAAATTATGTTCTGCTATAAAGTTTATGGTCCCCAGAAGAATTTTCCCTTCTTTTTGACCTCTTCAAGAAGCCCAGGCTTTTTTGTTGCCCTCATTGGTAGGACATGCCAGTAGGGTATGATTCATATATAGATGTCTATGTAAATGGTATTCCCTGCTAAGATAGCTGTGGGGTTTTTGTGTTTGTTTGCTTGTTTGTTTTTACTTGCAGCCTATGGTTGGGTTCTGTGGTCACTTTTTCCATTGCTGCTTGGAGATGCAGTCTTTATTTCTTTCTTTCTATTCCCAATCTACCTAGATAATATGGTTTCTTTTCTGTTGCTGGTTGATGATGCCCCTGACTTCCATGCTTCCATTCCCAACATGCATTAAAAGGATGGAACAAGAGCACACATGTGATTTCTTGTTTGCCCATGCCAGGCCCTTGAGAGGTCAGGTAGAATAAACCATCCTATCAGAACATTGCTTTGTAAAACTATACCAGAGCATATTATGTCTGTAGATAATGAGATTAAAGAATTAATATTTTAGCCAGAGATAAAAATCATAACCAATTGTAGAGAGATTAAACTTTATAATTATAAGATGCTGAAATTATGAGGTGTTATAATTTTTGTAAATGATTTTTTGAATAGTTTTCTGTTTTATTTCCAATTGTTTTATTGATATAAAAGTCATACTTTTAAAATGACTCATATAACCATTATCACAATCAGTCCTAGTGTTCCCTGCCCACTCCTGTATTCCAAATTTTTGCCCAATTCTCCTCAGCCTCCACCTCTCTTGTATCCTCAACAAGCTATTACATTAGTTATTGGCTCTATATATCTAACCCTTCTATGCTTCATAAACTGGCAAACTTGAAAAAAATAAAAAACAGAAATAAAACAAAACAAGATTAAACAAGGAAGAGAGAAAGACCATTGCAATATTAAAATAAATCAGAGAGAAAATTTCTTTCAAGGAATATGTAAGAAATATTTAAAGCAAGAGCTAATTCATAGTGGGTCAAGAGGGAGGTCAACTGATCAGGTATCAAATTATGCCATATTTTATTATACCATCTACCATAATCAGTAAACTGTGTGAATTTAAGGCTGTTGATATCCCTTGACTGTGGCCAGAGGGTGTGTGCTAGAAGTTTAATATGAATACTCGTAGATAATCTGCAGGTGGAATCTGGGATATTCAGGGTTGTTTGCTTTTAAAATTGAATCTATCCAAATATCTAAATGCAACAGACAAACAAACACAACATATGTATCTCTCAGAACAATTAGGCAGATCTCAGAGTTCTTAAGATTATTAGCATCAGAAAACATTGGAATGACATATACACTTCAATGGGAAAATAATTGTTAACACTTGATCATCAGTCACATTGTTATTTTCTTGTAAAGGCTATAGACTTTCTAAGGCATTCAGTGACTAGAGAAATACAGAATCAAAAGAAAACTCACAGTGCATTATATTTGATTGCATGATAAATTTAAATGAGTGTCCTTTCTTTTTCTATAAGATAAAGATAATATAAACTGAGTGGGCAATGAGTTACTATTAATGGGAAAGGAATCAATTGAAAAGGGAGTGTGAGAATGATTACCCAACTTGAAGAATGTAATCAATGTCACTGAATTGTCAATGCAAAAATTGTTGAAGTGGTGTATGTGCTCCTAAGGATATCTTCAAGATACACAGATAAATTAGTGTAAATCTATGACTGTATGGTATTCTAAAGAATGCACAAATCAGTCAGAAAGTAAAATATAATAATGGCACTATGAAAATCAACTGCCCATGAAATAAAAATATTACATATTTTCTTCATACTAAAATACATTTCAGATGAATTAATGGGGTAAAAATGGAAGAATGATTTTGCTGTATGAAATGTAGGAAAAGTAAGCCACAAAAGTAAAATGTACATGTGACTATAATATACATTTCAATGCTATTTCAGATAAATGATTTGAAAAGGTCACAAAAGGAGAAAGATGTTGTTATTGTGGTTGTTAGATATCATTGAGGAAGTTCTGACTCATAGTGACCCTATGTGCAGCCACTGCCAGGTCTTATGCGTCTCCATAATTGTCTTCATGTTTGACTTCTGGGGCAGGTACACAATCTGCTGTCAACCTGAGCAAGGGGGTGGAGTGTAGCTGGTCCATCAGGTCGTATCCAATGAAATCTCTGTTTGGGCAGTGTTTTATTCTGTTTTACATGGGATCATTATGAGTTGGAACAGACTCGATGGCACTCAACAACAATGCCAATGGCATTCTTTACCTTGTTTTCCAAAATTTGTTATGGTTCACGTAGTCAACTGCCTTTGCCTATTCAATGAAACACAAGTGAAGCCCTTTATTTTATTTTCTGCTTTCAGCCAAAGTCCATTTGGCCTCATTGAGGATGCCCATTGTTTATTATGAGATCCTAGGAAATAAATGCACAACGCACTGTCGACTGCCATGGAGTTCACCCGTACTCATCACACCTCTGGATAGTTGAGTAGAGCCACTCCTTAGGGTTATGAAGACCTTAAGTATTCAGGGGGAAGAAATAGCCTCAAACACTTAAGGCAGGGCTTCTCAATTTGACCTGCAAATTTGTGGTCAGCACCAACGCTTAACTTGCTGCGCCACCAGTGTTTCCGAAAACAAAGTAAGCATGATATTAAATAGTAACAATTCTGTACATATGGAAATGATGAGTGAATGCCCATGCATGGGTATGTGTGTATGTTTATTCAGCTACTAAGTTAACTACATAAAAATAAATGGCTAATAGACAAATCAGATCTCAATTTTCAATTATGAAATTGCATAGCTGCCAGAAGCTAATTTGATAATAGATGTCAGCAATGGAAGAAATACGCTTTTGACACTAACTTTTTCATCAGCGTTTCATGAACACAAATGAAAGTGACAAATGACTGAAGTATCTAAAACTGGAATAGTTTAGTATCACACTTTTCAGAATTTCTGGAATTTTGTTAAATTGTTTCATATAAAACTAAATTATACTTCAAATAGGAGAGTAATATTGTCTGGTAAGTCTTCCCTGAACTCCTAAATAGGCAAATTTTTTACCTTTCATTATTGTGAAATACTTTGCAGTGTATAATCATTATCCTAAACATACCACATCCTACCAGAAACACCACTGTGAGCCATGTTGCACAGCATGTTATTTTTTCCTTTTCTCAGAAAACAGAACTGATACACTATGCATGATAATTTTTACTTGCCAGACTTCTCTTATTCTCCTCACTTCTGCATCCTCCTTAATGCTTCCCTATACTGATATCTGTGGACTACATCAACCAGACCCTCTGGCTTCTTTTCGGATCCACCCAAGGGAAATCTGTGGAAAATCAGGGAGCTTTGGAAGAGTAAGAGCTGTTCATGACCCTGGCTTCCTCTCTCTGAACTACTGGAGAAATGAGTAGTGGAGGAAAACGTTTTTACTTGAAGGCCAGGTCTGGTGTTATGTAGTCCCTTTCTCTTGCAAAGCTCAACTTTCAATAGGTTCCCGTAATAAAGTTCTCTGTCATTATTCCTTCACACTAAGGGCTCCTCGGGGCTGTCTGATATTGCTTGTCCCTGGATGCATCCCCATTCTTATTGGTTCACTTAACCCCATCCACCTCCTTTCATCAGTTCAGGTCTCTCAGTGTCTGCTAGTTGTTTACTGTCAGGACCATGAGGGATACAAATAACCCAAGCAGTAATCAATCATTCAATGATAGACTAGATGAGTATTGCAAAACTTGGTTTAAGAAACTCTAAACACAAAAAAAACCTCAAAGATTTTCATTGTTTCTGCTGATTTCATAGATTTTTATTATAAACACTGTTAAATATAGGCTATCTGCTTGCAGCACCAAAATATACTTTACACTTTTAAAAATATACCTGTGCATAAGGAAATGGTTCAATATTTTTAATGCTTACATTCTATTGTCAGGTTTTCCTGTCATGGTTTTGTTGTTGCTTTTAACTGAATACTCTGTCAATCGGAGGGCAGTGTGGAAACTTTGTGGAGATGAACTCCATGAGAAACAGGGAAACCACTGACAGGAAGAGAGACTCTATAAAAATGAGCTTACCTGCAGAACAAAGGCCCTATTGGAATCAATCCTGAGCAAGAAAAAACAAATCTAACACTTCCTCTGACATGAGGCACATCTCTCATCAAACCAGTGGAAATTACTTTCTGTGACTGTCCCTTCTCTTTAAGTGCGGAAGCTATTGCCATTTTTTTTGTGAGACGTGCATGTAGTGGAGATTATGAGGGAGCAGTTTATGAACCAATCTGGATTTGAATACAGCTGAAATTTTGGCAAATGCATTGGGAGTGCTGCATCAAGATTTTATTGCCATAATCACAGATAAAGCTTGAGTCAGAATTCAGAGTTAGATATTGATTGGTTTGCGACTGATCTCCCTTTCACGTCAGGATCATGCACCATATGAGATCAAAAGCACAGCATTGGTTCAAGGATAAAGTCCAGAGGGTTAGGAAAGAAGTAGGAATAGACACAAGAGACACGAGCAAGAAGTCCGAAAAGTCTTGGCACATTGAGGCCCTTGTCAGGAATGAGCTGAGTAAGAGTGTGAATGAATTGTCAATTGCAAAATTAAGGTTTGCTCTGGAATTGCACACCTAGTGCACAACAAAGAAGTAACAAAATAGCAACAAACGGATGCCAAACGTTGAAGTCCCCAGTGGAGGTGGCAAAAATGAAGTGAGGATGGGACTGGGCTGAGAAAGTGGAGTTAAATAATTCCAAGTTTCAGAAGCTCAAATAATAATGTTTGAAAGCTATGGTGTTTGTTTTGAGTCACCATTTGCATTTGCTTATTTCAATGGATTTTTATTCTTTTTAATGTGACAAGCAGAAAATATATGGCACCCAGGGCTTGGATTTTCCCCCTTCTGTTGGATAACACAGGTTTATCCTTTGGGAGGAGGAACCAGCCACTGCTCCTCTCCACAGTGTTTGGAAAGACCTAAAGAGACAATATTGTTGAAAGTGTGGATTTGCATTTCATCTAATTTGGGGGTCATTTGTGTCGGGGACTGGATGGGGTTGGGGGACGAGCAAGCTATAGCATCATTCTGGAGTCTCTTGATCCCAGAGTGGCTCCATATATTGGGAAGGCAGAGCCTGCCCGAGACAAGTTTTTAGCAAAGTCCCTGAAGATCAAGCCAGATCCACAAGCCTTTCCTCCTGGAAGCAGGGACTTCACATTTTCTGTCCACTATAGGGTGTAGGGATACAATAGGAAGCCAAACTACCAAACAAAATACAATTCACTGCCATTGAGTTGAGTTGGAGATGTGAGTTACACATTCGACTTTGAATCAGAAGGTCAGCAGTTTGAAACCTCTAGCTGTTCTGTAGAAGAAATATGCGGCTTTCTAGTCTCAGAAAGTACTGTCATTTTGGAAACTCATTGGGGAAGTTCTCCATTGTCCTGTAGGACCCATAGGAGCCATAAAGAACTGCATTTAACATCCTTCCCATGGGAAAAGGACCAACCATCTTCTCTTATATTTGCCCCTGAGAACCAAATCTTGCCTCCACAAAATGATTTTAAATTGTAAACACCGGAATCAATGCAAGTAAGTAATCAATAAGCATTTTTTGAACTAAAGTGAACAAAAACATCAATAATCAGACCAAAGGAACCAAAAGAATATCTAAGACGTACCTGGAAAGTACCTGAGACTTTTAACTTCAAGGTTTATAGTAAGCAATTCAATTCATTTATTCTTTCTCTCTCACTGTCTCTCTCTCTCTCTCTCTCTCATTTGAAATTCTTGTTCAGACAATGAATAATTTGAAAACAAAGCAGGTTTTTCCCATAGTACATAGTGGAAAACCAAATAACTTTTCTGAGGCCTTAAAATTACACCTTTGAGTAAATTACACAAAATTATTTTCCCACTATGGAGGCTTTTAGCCTTCTCGCATACCACTGTCTCAGATACTCTATGATCATTGATTTGTTTCTTTCTTTTTTAAGAAATCATTTTATTGGAGTCTCATACAACTCTATCACAGCCCATCCGTCCATCCATTATATGTCAAGCACATTTGTACATTTGTTGCCCTCATCATTCTCAAAACATTTGGCTGCTATATAAGCCCTGGGTATCAGCTCCTCACTTTTTCCCTCCATCACCACACACCTCCCCCCTCATGAACTCTTGATAATTTATAAATTATCATTATTTTGTCATATCTTATACTGTCCAATGTCTCCCTTCACCCACTTCCCTGTTGTCTACCCCGCAGAGATGAGGTTATATGTATAGTCTCTTAATCAGTACCCTGTTTCTACCCCACCTTCCCTCCATCCGCTCTCATCACTGGTTATGAAAGGATCCTCTGTTCTGGATTCCCTGGTTTCCAGTTCCCATCTATAACAGTGTACTTCTTCTGTTCTAGCTGGATTTGGAAGATAGATTTGGGATCATAATAGTGGGGGTGGCGTGGGGGAAGGCTTTGAAGAACTAGAGGAAAGTTGCATGTTTCATCATTGCTACCCTGACTGGCTCATCTCCTCCCTGTTACCCTTTGGTAAGGGAATGTCCCATTACATATAGCTGGGTTTAGGATCCTCAATCTATACTTCTCCTTCTTTATACTGATATTATTTTTTATTCTTTGATGCCTGTTACCTGATATATTCTATACCTTGTGGTCATACAGGCTGGTGTGCTTCTTCCATGTGCACTTTGTTGCTTCTGATCTAGATGACCTCTTGTTTATGTTCAATCTTTTAAGACCCCACACCAAGGGTTCTCAAACTACCGTCCGTGAACCACTTATAGCCCTGTAGCCCATTGAGGACATTTATCCATCCTGTTGGGTGTTTTTGCTGCCACTGCTGTCCTGCTTAACAGCTGACTCATCCCAGGCACACAGTGAATTTGTGCATAGTTTTCTTCTAACTATAGTCTGGCCCTCCAATAGTCTGAGTGACAGTGAACTGGCCCACTGTTTAAAAAGTTTGAGAACCATTATCCCAGACCCTATATCTTTTGACAGCTGGGCACCATCAGCTTTCCTTATGTGCACATGTGTCTTCAGTGATCATGTCGGGAAGTTGAGCATCATGGAATGGCAGTTTAATAGAAAAAAGTGTTCTTGCATTGTGGAAGTACTTGAGTGGAGGCCCAATGTCCATCTGCTGCCTTAATATTGAACCTATAAATGTATGCACCAAGATCTATTTCCCTATCATATATAAATTTATTTACATATGTACATACCTGTACTTAGACCTCTATAAATGTCCTTGGTCCCCTAATTCTTTCCTCTATTTCTTTTTACTTTCCTCTTGTATCACTATCATGCTCAGCCTTCACGTGGGTTTCACTAATTTCTCTCGGTTACATTGTCCTTGATAAAATTTCACAAAAATGTATTTCTTTATCTTGGTTCTCATAGTTTTCCTCTTCGCTTTATTGGTGGTATCACTAACTTTATTTGGTTTCATGGTTACAATATTTTACACACACACACACACACACATAGTGGCACACAAGGACAAACATTTAAAGACACGAACTTGAGCACTATATGCTGTCTGAGCAAGAGCCTTACATAGAGTGAAGTGTCAGCCCTCTGTCTGAGATGAGAAGTGATGCTTGACTCCCTGTTGGCTTGTACATTTTTGAAATTGAATTTTTGCTTTAACTATCAAGAAAAGTGATAAATTTGGAACAGATTTATGTTTCATGTTTTCTGTTTCAGTAGTGGAAAGTTAGAACTTAGGGCCATTCAACAACCCCTGTGTGTGTATCATGCACACACACACACACACACACACACGCACACACTCATGCTCACTCCCTCTGAGTAAGTTTTGTCTCATAGTGACCGTGTATGACAGGGAAGAATTGCTCCTTGAGTGTTTACAAGGCTTTAAATCTTTACAGGAGCAGAAAGACTCCTCTTTCTGCTACAGAGTAGCTGCTGGACTCAAACTGCTGATCTTGTGATTAACAGCCCAGTGCATGACCTTCTAGGCCACCATGGCTCATATATATATAAAGACACATTGCTCTTGAGTTCGTCCATCCATGTGTGCTCGAGTAGAATTGCCCACCACAGGTTTTCAGTGCCTGTTGCTGTTATGAGTCATCAAGTTGTTCTTGACCCAGGACCCTGTAGACTACAGAACAGACACCACCATGTTGGAGCCCATTTATGTGGCCACAGGGTCAATTAATTTTGCTGATAATCTTCCTCTTTTTTGATACCTGGCTATTTTACCAAGCATGATGTCTTTCTCCAGGGACTGGACTCTCTTGTCAACATATCAAAAGTAGGAGGGATGCCATTTCACCTTCTTTATCTCTAGGGAAAATTCTGGCTGTACTTCATCCAAAAACAGATTTGACTGTTCTTTTGAAAGTCCACGTTTGGGCGCTGAGCCCCGGTGGCATGGTGGTTGTGCACGGGACTGCGATCCACTGGGTTGAAGGTTCAAATCTAGCAGCAAGCCTGGGCCTCCAACTCTCACCACCAGAGGGCAGTGATTTCCCCCTCCCCAAAAAAATAACCCCCAAAAGTCCATGGTTGTCTGCTTTCTATCCACCTTTTATGGGTTTTTATAAGTACACTAACAAGTCTTTATTCTGAGGAGGTTCTGGGAGAATTCTAACAGTATCAGACAAGTAAATGGATACAACATTTTAAAAACACATAATGGCATTTTAATAAGTCATTTTATTGGGGGCTCATACAGTTCTCATCACAATCACTACATATGTCAATTGTATGCATACCACATTTACACACTTGTTGCCATTATCACTCTCAAAATTTCCTCCCTACACTTAGGCCCTGTGTACCAGCTCCCCCTATTTCCCCTCCATCCCTCTCCCTCCCGAACTCTTAATAATTCACAAATTGCCATTGCTTTTTCATATCGTACACTGTTTGGCATGTCCCTTCACCCACTTCCCTGTTGTCCATACTCCAGAGAGGAAGTTATATGTAGATCCCTGCAATTGACTCCCCCTTTCTTCTCCACCCTCCCTCCATCCTCCCAGTATCACTACTCCCACCACTGGTCCTGAAGGGATCATCTATCCTGAATTCCCCATGCTTCCAACTTCAGTGTACATTTCCTGGTCTACCCGGAGCTTCAAGATAGAATTGAGATCATGATAGTGGATGGGAGCAAGCATTTGAGAACTAGAGGAAAGTTGCATATTTCATTGTTACAACACTGTACCTTGACTGGCTCATCTCCTCCCTGCAGCCCCTCTGTCAGAGGATGCTGCTTCACCTATTGATGGACTTTGGATGACCAATCTGTACCCCCCCCCTTATAATGATGCAATTATTAGGTCTTTGAAGCCTGACACCAGATGCCTTCAACACCTTGTGGTCACACAGGTTTTGGTGTGCTTTTTCCATGTGGACTTTGTTGCTTCCGAGCTAGATGGCCTCTTGCTTATGTTTAATCCTTTAAGACCCCAGGCACTATATCTTTTGATAGTCGGGCACTATCAGCTTTCTTCACCACAGTTGCTTATGTACACATGTGTCATCAGCGATATTATCAGGAAAGTGAGCATGCAATATTATGATTTTTTATGATTTTTAGTTCTTGAATCCTGGTAACTGATCCCTTTGACACCTTGTGTCCCACAAGCTGGTGTGCTTCTTCCATGTGGGTTTTATTGCTTTTGAGAAAGATGACCACGTGTTTGCTTTCAAGGCTTTAAGACCCCAGACTAGTGTCTTTTGATAGCTTAGCACAATCAGTTTTCTTCATGACACCTGCTTCTGTCCACCTTTGTTTTTTGTGATCGTGTCGGGAAGGTGAGCATCATGAAATACCAATTTAATGGAACAAAATGTTCTTGCACTGAGGAAGTACTTGAGTGCTGGTCCAATCCCCAACTGCTGTCCTATAAGTATATGCGCATCGATCTATTTCCACATCGTCTTATATAAATACATTCACCTATGTACATGACTGTATTTAGAACTCTATAAGTGCCCTTTACTCCACAATTCTTTCCTCTATTTCCTTTTACTTTCCTTTATTTCCTTTTACTTTCCTCCTTTTACTTTCCTCCTTCATGCTCAGCCTCCATTAGGGTTTCAGTATTTTCTCTCTGTTACCTTACTCTTGGTCAATCACTATCAGCCCTCTCACTTCTACCTTGTCACTGATTTTGAATCACTTGTTTTTCCCTTATCCCTGTCCAGTTAACACCACTGCCTTTTCCCCTGCTACCCATCTCCTGTGACCTCCCCCCCAGAACCATCAATCCCATCATTTTTCACCTCCAGACTGTTCACCCAGCCTATCTTTTCTAGATAGACCTGCAGAGACAACAATATGTTCAAAAAGCACAGGCATCCTAAGATGAAGCAAAAAATGAAAATAAAACGATGACAGCAGCAAAGAAACCCCAATGTCCAATATATGTATATATATGTAAAAAATTAAAATAATAGCAAAATAAGAACCTGTAATTGGTTCAGCGTCTGTTCCTTGCCCTCCAGGAGTGTGCCCCGGTTGAGTCAGATGGGGTGCCACATCCTGGCCAATAAATATATCTTTGGCACTCTCTCTGGAAATCCATGCTCTGTTGCACACCATTAGCTTTTTGCCATGATGTGGTTGGGTCAAACAGAGTATAATTTCGACCTTGTATGCCATGATTCATAGTGGGCCCAACCATATGATACTTCTCTGTGCATTGGCTATTCTGAGTGGCAATACGGTCCTGAAGCCTCGGTGGACCAGGTTGAACTCCATTCTCTCTTCCTCCCACTTCATTTGTTCTTGTATGCTCTGGTCAGGCATATCTTGCTCCCAAAGCTGCAGCTTCAGTGTTGACCTCCAAAGCAAACTCTCCTGGCGGGAGAGGTGGCTGCCCCATAGTTGGGATTGGGTTTTGGCACTCTAACCCCTGCACTCGTTCTCCGCTCTATGCCGTCACGCTGCATTCACATCCTGGAACACCAGATTTAAGTTTGGTCCGTCTTTCCCTGTGGCGATAGAAACAATACACTCCCCTTGGATGGATTAGCACTCCGTTCCCTCTCTACACATCACCATTAGAACACCACCCCCAAGTTAGCTACCATAAGTAGATCAGGATTTGGTCTGACCCCTGCTATTACTCTCTGGGCCTCCCCCCAGGAAATTCTATATACAGTAGCTTTTTCCCGAGGCCCCTTTTTCATTTTTTTAATCATTAATCTTACCTCGGCAGACTCTTATTGTACATGTCCTTTTGCGCTTGGCTAATTTCACTTAGCATAATTTCCTCTGGTTCTTCCCATGCGGTGATGTGGTTCATGCATTCATCACTGCTTTTCAGTGATGCATAGTGTTCCATTGTATGTATGTACCACAGCTTTTTAATCCACTCGTCACAATTGTGCACTGTGCTGCAATGAACATGGGAGCACAGATGTCTGGTTATGGTTTGTTTCTTGCCTCTTCTGGGTATATGCACAGTAGGGGGATTGCTAGATTGTATGTTAGCCTAATTTCCTTCTATTTTAGATATCATGAAATTGATTCCCATAATGGTGGTACATACCTACAGGTCCACCAGCAGTGGATGAGTTCCTATCTCCCACAGCCTCTCCAGCACTTGTTGCTTTCTGATTTTTTGAATTGGGCTATCCTTAAGGGTGTTAAGTGGTATCTCATAGTTGTTTTAATTTGCATTTCTCTTATGCCTAGGGATCTGGAACATATGTTGGTATGTTTATTCACCATTCAGATTTCTGCCTTTGTTAAACTTCTGTTTATGTCTTTTGCCCCCCTCCTCAGTGGGCAATTAGTTATGCTCTTATGGGAAGCTATCAGGGTTTTGTAGATTTAAGTAAAAAGGCCTTTATCCTATTTGTCATTGTTAAAGATGTTTTCCCAGTCCGTAGGCTCTCTTATTACTCTCTTGGTAAATTCTTTCAATGTACACAAGTGTTTTATCTTCACTATACCCCACTTGTCTATTTGTGCCTCCACTGTTTTTGTGTCCTTCCCTATATCTGATAGTCTATGTAATCCTGTGCTAAAGTTCTCAGGTTGATTCAAATTCCCTTTTTGATGGCCCTAATAGTTTGAGGTTTCACTTCAAGGTTTGTGATTCACCTTGAGTTTATTCTTGTGCATGGAGAGAGGGAAGGGTCTTGCTTCATTTTCCTAAAGGTAGATATCCAAATTTTCCATCACCACTTGTTGATGTGTCCATCACCACTGCTTCCCATTTGATATTTTTGGATCCTTATCAAAGATCTGTTGTCTGTAGGCTGATGTTTCAATTTGTGGGTTTTCAACACTTTTCCCATTGGTCTAAGTATCTATCATTATACCAATACCATGCTATTTTGACAACTGTGCTTATATAGCATGTGCTAAAATCAGGTAAAGCAAGCCCTCCCATGGTGTCCTTCTTCTTGAGGAGTTATCAGCTAATTCTGGATTTCTTTCCTCTCTATATGAAGCTGGCAATCGTTTTTTGTTTTTTTATTCCATTTCTTTGAAGAAAGGTGAGGGTAATTGTATTAGAATTGCATTAAGCTTACATAGTGCCTTAGGTAGAGCTGACATATTTACTATATTGAATCTACTTATCCATGAACATGGAATATACTTCCATTTGTTGAACTCACTCTTGGTTTCTTATAATAATATTTTGTAATTTTCATCATATAGATCTTTTGTTCTTTTAGTCAGGTATATCCCTAGATATTTCAATTTGTGCTTGGCTATTGTGAAGGATACCTCTTTTTTATGTGCTCTTCTGTGGTATTTTCTGAAGTGTATAGGAGTCCAATAGACTTCTGTTTGTTGATCATGTATCCTGCCACTCTGCCATCCTCCTCCATTGCTTCCAGTAGTCCCCTTGTGGAGCTTTTGGGGTCTTCCATGGATTAAATATCATCTGAAAATAATGAAATAAGGATAATTTCACCTCTTGCTAGGTATAAACCTTCTATGTCTTTTTTTTGCCTTATGCTTTAGCTAAAACCTCCAGTAAAATATTAAATAAGAGTGGGGACAAGGGACATCCTTTTTCAATGGGATTGTGTTCATCTTTTGTCCTTTGTCTATCATGTTGGCTGTTGATTTTTCATATATAGCTTGTATTGTCTTTAGGAATTTTCCTTCTATTCCTATATTCTTGGGTGTCTTAAACAGAAATTGGGGTTGGATGTTGTCAAATGCCTCTTCCTTATCTATTGATATTATCATGTAGTTCTTATAGTTTTTCATGTCAATGTGACAAATGATTCTAATAGTCTTTCGTTTGTTGAACCACCCCTGCATTCTGGGTATGAAACCTACTTGTTCATGGAGAATTATTTGCTTTGTTTACTGTTGTATTCTATTGGCCAGTATTATATTAATGATTTTTACATCAATGCTCATTAGGGATATTGGTCTATAGTTCTCAGTTCTTCTGGGATCCTTGCCCAAATGCGGTATCAGTGTTATAAATGCTTCATAGAAGGAGTTCAAGAGTTTGCCACCTTTTTTGATGTTTTGGAAGTTTGTTGGATTGATATCAGTTCTTCCCTGAATGCTTGGTAAAGTTCTCCTGTAAAGCCATCTGGTCCAGGTGAATTTTTGTTGGTAATCCCTTGATAGACTTGTCTATTGCTTCTATTGTTATGGATCTGTTGAAATTCTTGATGTCCAATATGGAAACTCTAGGGAGAGACTGTTTTTCCAAGAACTAGTCCAAGTATTCCAAGTTGTTGAATTCATTCGACTACCGTCCTTTTTAGTACTGTGTGATTATCTTCTGATTTCATTAGGGTTAGTTGTGATGTCCCCTCTTTCATTCCTAATTCTTGTTTTTGAATTTTCCCCTCCTTTCTTAGATTAAGTCTGCCAGTGGTTTGTCAATTTTGTTAACCTTTTCAAAGATCGAACTTTTAGCAGCATTGATTTTTTCCATTGTTTTCTTATTTTCCCTCTCCTGAATCTCAACCCTGATTTTTATTATTTCTTTTCTTTTATTAGTGGGATTCTTCTCTAGACATTGTAAATTCTGTGACAATATATCAGTTATGAGACACTCTTCCTTTTTCAGGTATGCCTGTATTGCTATGAAATTTCCTCTGAAAACTGCCTTTTCTGTGTCCCATAAGCTTTGGTATGTCGTGTTTTCATTCTCATTGATTTATAGAAATTTTCTAATTTCATCTCTGATCTGGGCCAACACACACTCTTATTGCAATAGTTATTCATCCTCCAATTATTTGCTCTTGTTTTCTGTATCTTTCTTTTGTTGACAACCTTTTGTCATAGTGGTCTGAGAATTCTGTATGATATCAGTGTGCTTAAATTTATGTAGATTTGCCTTATGTTCCAGCATGTGATCTATCTTTGAATATGTGCCATTTGGACTTGAATAGAATGTGGGTTTTTTTTGTATTTGGATGAAAAGTTCAGTAGCTATCTATCAAGTCAAACTGTCTAATTGTAGTGTTAGATCTCTAGCTTGTTTGTTGAGTTTCTTTCCCTGTGATCTGTCTTTCTTAGAGTGGTGTATTGAAGTCACCCACTGTAAATGTTGAAGCTGTGATTGCTTTTTTCATCTTTTGGAGTGTTTGGTTACATAGTCAGTGGGTCTCTCATTCGGGGAATATATGTTTAAAATGCTTATTGGTTCATTGTCTACCCTTCCCTTGAGGATTATATAGTTCTCTTCTTATCTATTTTTATGGTTTGCACTTTGAGGTCAATTTTATCTGAGATTAGGGTTGCTGCACATGCTTTTATTGAAATGATATTTGCCTGGTATGTTTATCTCCAGCTTTTCAACATACTTTTTCCATGATCTTAAGATTTGTGTCCCATAGGTAGCAGATTGAGGGGTTGTGTTTTCTAAGCCAGTCTATTAATCTCTGTCTTTTAAGACCTAAATTCAATCTATTGATATTCAGGGTTATTGCATCTATCTGTGCACTGTGTTTTCATTTTATCGCTCTTGTGTCGAGTGTTTTCCTATCTCCATGGGTTGTGTTCATGTGTATTTGTGGTTCATTCTTGCCTTTTTTCCATCACTGAGCTTGAGTTATCTTTGGGGCTGTTATCCGTTTGATGGTCTCTGGGTAGAGTTGTTCTGTGTGGCGGCCTTTTTTGTGCTCGGTGATTGTTGTTCTTGTGCCCCCAATGAGCCGGTGAGGATCTTATGTAGGACTATGTTACTTTTAACATTTTCTCTGAGATTTTCCTTGTTTGGGAAGACTCTCACTTCTCCCTCAATTTTGATAATTTGGATGGCTATAGTATCCTTGGGTTTGCATGGTTTTCCTGCAATTTTCAGAATATGCTGCTTCACTCTCTCCTCTTCTTCATAGTTTCCATTACTAGATCTGAGAATATTCTTATCTGCTTGACTTTATATGTTATTGCCCATTTTCCCGTAGCTGTTCTAATAATTTTCTCCCTTTCCTCATAATTAGATAGTTTAATAACTATATGTCTTGGTGCTTTCTTATTCGGGTTTAGTCTAGCTGCCATTCTTTCAGCCTCCTGGATGGTGGTCTGGTTTCCATTCATTAAGCTAGGCAAGTTTTCCTCTAAGCATTCCATCACTATTTTGGATGTTGGTTTCCTTGATGCACCTTCCTCCAGTAGACCGATAAATCTAATGTTGTTCTTTTTCATAGAATCAGACAAAGTTCTAAAATTTTCTTCCACTTCTGTGATAGACTTGTTAGAATTTTTTCTCACATTTATTAATTTCGGTTTGTGATTCCTCTAGGTCACTGGTGCAGTTCTCTGCCTCTTCCATTCTCTGGGAAAAGTCTGAAAGTTTACTGTTAGTTTTTGTTAGCTCATCCCTTAGCTCTTGTATTTCCCTTTGGTTCATCATCTTTATCTCCTTTATCAATTCTTCCTTCTTCTATAATGCATCACTCATGTCCTGTATGTATCTTAGCAACATACTGAAGATTTCTTTCTCAGGTTGATCAGCATCTGCATTTTCTATGACTTCTGTTTGTTCCAGCTGTTCACCTTGCATTGCATTTGGTTTCTCTTTTCTAGTTGATGTTGTGGAAACAGCTTGCTGTTTTTTCGTTTGTTTTATTGGAACTAGCTGCCATTTTCTCTGGTGTCTTAGAGCCCTGGGGTGTCTCTTTGGGAGGCTGTTGTTGGATTTTCTGTAGGCTGCTTTTAGTTCACTGCCTTGAGGGGGTTTGTTTTCCCTTTTGCCTGCTGTGGTTTCCTTTGCCTTCTCCTATACTTTGTGTTACAGTTTCCCTCAGGCTTTCCTCAGGAACTGTTTGCAGCTGAGCACATTGCAGTTCTGATGGGAAGTGTTGACCAAGTGCAGAGAAGTAGGTTTAGGGGATGGGTTGGGGTTTTGGTGATCTGATCCTGACTAGGGTCACTTCCCTCAGGTAGGTGGGTGGGAGGGAAGGCCTGCCACTGGTGTGTAGATTCACTACTCCATCAGAGCAGAGAGGAGAGGGCAGGATTGAGCTGGGAGCTGTGAATGTGCCTTGGGCTAGCTCCTAATGCTGGGTCCCTATTGCCCAGCTAGAGCAGGATCTGCCACACTTGAATCCACTTCGGATGGGTCCTAAGCATAGTGGCTGTATAGGATTCTCTGAGTGTGTGTGGTGTTGAGGGGCAGGAGCCTGGCAAGAAGGGGGCAATTTGGCACTGAACACAAAGGCAGGCGGTGGAACAAAAGCTTCTGGCTGCCTTATGGGGCCCCTGGGCCCGGGCCTCCTGAGTGGGGGAGGGGCTGGTCGGCCGTTGCGCTTGGGACATGAATTTCTGGGGTTGGGGAGTGGGGGTTGGGTGGGTTGTGGGTCTGCTGTGAGTATCCCCATGGGACCCTGAGCACCCTGGGGTGTGGAGGACTGGCTGGCAATTTTTGTGGGTTCTGATGCAATGTGGACCTCTCCGCCTGCAGTTGCAGACAGGGCGGCCTGAACTCCATGCAAAAGAAAGAGCAGCATCTGTGGGGAGTGCTGACGTGTTGTTCACGCCTACTTCTGGTTCAGAGTAGGACTCTGAACTTTCTTGGGAGTTAACAAAGCAATTCAAAAGACCCACCCAGCTGCAAATCTCCCCTAGTCACCAATCTCCAGGAGCACTGGGCGTGAGCTACCTATCTGGCCGCCATCTTCCCTGAGTACCAATAACTACTTTTATTTTTTTACAAAAGTACAAAAGGAGTTTATTTTCCTGCTTAATCAATAACTACTTTTAAAAAATTATATTTTAGTGTTTTTTGTGGGAGTTAACATAGCAAAATAGGTTCCAATTGACAATTTTAACACAAATTGGTCAATGACATTAGTGAAACTTTTTCCAATATATCAATAGTATTTTTGATCACATTGTCTTCATTCCTTTTCCCATGGTCCAGTTTCCTTGCCAACTTATGTCCTCATCTTTGCTTTTGAGTAACTGTTGACCATTGGTCTCATAGAAACACAATAACTATTGAAGATCATGGAAAATTCCATTCCAGAAAAACACAACAACTTTTTAAAAAAATTTAATGAAGGTTCAAGCAGGAGAAATAATGTAGCCAAATAAGTCAGTTTTCAGAGATTTCCCTTTGGTAGATATGATAAGATACCTCATAAGTCTATGTTGTTAGGTGTCGTTTAGTCAGTTCTGACCCATAGCGAATTTATGGACCACAGGACCAAGTATTGCCTCATCTTGAGTCAAAATGTTCCAACTCATTGTTGCAGCCACTCTGCCAATCCGTCTCGTTGAGGGCCTTTTCTTTTTCTCTTTCCCTCCCCTGTACTGAATGCAATTTCCATCCCCAAGGACTGGTCTCTACTGACAACACATTCACACCATGTGAGATGAAGTATTGCTGTTCTTGCCTCGAAAGAGGGCTCTGGTTGCACTTCTTCAAAGGCAGATCAGTTTGTCCTTTTAGCAGGCCATGGGACTTTTTAGTGTTCTTCTGTCACGCCACAATTCAAAATGCATAGACACTTCCTGGGTTTTCTATATTCAGTTTCCGACTTTCACATGCAATAAGGCAATTGAATCTACTATGGCTCAGGTCAGGAATCACTCAGGCCTGAAAATAACAGCCATGATTTTCAGTACTTTAAAGAAGTGTTGTGCAGTACATTTACCAAATACATCTTTCAGTCTCTTGACTTCTGTTGCCATGAGCATTGATTGTGCACACAAACAAGAGGCAATCCTTGACAGCTACAACTTGTCTCCATTTCTCATGAGCTTAGCTATTGATGCACTTGTGATGATTTGGGTCTTCTTCACGTTGAGTCATCATCCATGCTGAAGGCTGCAATGCTCTTTTCCTCATTGTGCTTTAAGTTCGCACTTTCAGCAAGCAAGGTTGCCCATCTGCATAGCTCAGGGTTCTAAGAAGCCTCCCTCCAATCCTGATGCCACTTTCTTCTTAATCTAATCCCTATTCTTTGACTATTTGCTTAACATCCAGATTGAACTTGTTTGCAGAGAGGAGACAACCCTGCTGCTCACGTTTCTGGATTTAAAGCCATGTAGTGTGCCCTTATTCTGCTTGCACAAGTGCCCCTAGATCTCTGAACATGTTCCGCACGAGAGCAATGAAATATTTCAGAATACCCATTCTTCTCAAGAGTTTCCATGATTTGTCATATATACTTTGGTATAATTAATAAAGCACAAGTAACTATCTTTCTGGTATTCTCTGCTTTCAGCCAAGATTTGACTGAAATCAGTAATGACAGCTCTTGTTCCTCATCCTCTCCTGAAGCTGACCTATACTTCTGGCAGTTTCCTGTCACTATACTGATGAAACCACTGTTGAATGATTGTTTGAAGGTATATTTTGCCTGATTAAACTAATGGTGAAGCATAACAACTAAATGATACCTAATAATCCTACTTCTTTAGAGGAATAAAAAATTTTATACTCTCAATCTTAGCTAAAAAGTGAAAAGTGAGAAGATTTTTATTTTAAAAGCCCAATTGGCATTCAGAAAATATGCTGCAAATGATCTCTTTAAAATTTTAGAAAGCAAAGATGGCACTATAAGAAGTAAGGTGTATCTGATCTAAATCACAGTTGCCTTAAACATATGTGAAAGCTGGAAAATTAATATGAAAGATGAAAAACAATAGCAAGCTAGTTTGATATATGAAAACCAATCCACCTAATAAAACATATCGATAGGATAAAAGGTCATCTCAATAGGTGCTAAAAGAATATTTGGCAAATCTTTAACTTTCACAATACAGCTATCAAGTAAACCAGCAAAAGAAGTTGTATTAGTTTTTTATCTTAATAAATTCCCAAATTTAGTGATTTAAACACCACAAAATCAATACTTAACAGTTTTCAGGATAGAAGTGCATAGTCGTTTTCATAGGTATCAGCAGAACTCTTCCTTCATGAAGGCTTTAGAACAGTGGTTCTCAACCTCCCTAACGCCACGACAGTTTCTCATGTTGTGGTGACCACCACCATAAAATTATTTTCATTGCTATTTCATGACTGTAATTTTGCTACTGTTATGTATCATAATGTAAATATTTGATAGGCAGGATGTATTTTCATTGTAGCATATCGAATATCCTTAAAGTATAGTGATGCATTGCAAAGACAATATATTATTATATATTTTGAAATAATTATTTCTAATGACAAATAAATAAAGTTTTGCCTTGAATCATGGTATAGCATGGTTAATGATCTTCACACCTGGTACTCGTATGTAGGTGTATTTGCATGTGGGTGGATCCACCTGGAGACAAACAGAAAAGCAGTGTCTTGGTTCCTAAAGCCATTGGAAATATGCATTTTCTGATGGTCTTAGGCGACCCCTGTGAAAGGGTCATTTGACCCCCAAAGGTGTTGTGCCCACCCCCCACAGGTTGAGAAACGCTTCTTTAGAAGAATCTATTTGCTTGCCTGTGCCAGTTGGTGGAGGCTACACACATTCCCTAGTTTGTGCTCCCCCCCCCTTTTTTCAAAGCAAGGAATAATGTATGTCTCTTTGCCTTTCTCCAATAGTCACATCTTCTGACTATGCAGCCTTCTAGTTCCCCACACCTTCACTTTTAAATTTAACAAAGATTGCACTGGGCATATCCAAATAATCTAGTGTAAACTAAGGTCAGTGGATTAGCAAACTTAATTTAATCTGCACTCACAATTCCATTTTGTCATTCATCATAGCCTAGTGATCATAAATTCCGGGGATTAGGATAAGTGAACATCATTGAGAAGCCATTATTTTGCCTTTTATAATCCACTCTCTGGTCTCTCAAAATACAAATCCTCTTCCCATATTCAATACAGTCTCCTCATCCCCAAGACTTTGGAGAGCTCATCCCTTTATATAAAGGAGCTTCTTAAACCTGAAGAGGGGACTTTACAAAAAATCCGCCACAAATACGATATTTCATCTGTCAGGACACATTAGAAACTTTTCCTTTAAGATCAGAAACAGCATAAACATTTCTCTTGTGGATACTTTAATTGAGAATTCTATTGCAATTTCTATCCAGGGAAAATAGGCAAGAAGAAAAAATACAGGGCACCATCATCAGAAAGAACTAAGTGAAATTATATTTGCTGATGACATGAACTGGCATATAGAAGCTTGTAAGTCATCCATTCTAAATAGTAGCTTAAAGATGAGTTCAGCAAAGCTTACAAGATCAATTTGCAAAACTGCAAATGAGCAACTGAAAATGAAAATTTAAAAATTTCCATTGATTGTAGCATCAAAAGAATAAAATATTTGGAATAAATTTCATAAAACAGTAAGAATTATACACTTAAAGGCATACAATATGATTGTAAGAAGCAATGGGAGATTTAAATAGATGAAAAGATAGCCTACATTCAAGGGATTTAAGAATCAATATTGTTCAGATGATAATCTTAAAATTGTTCTTCAGATTCAATACAGTCTCTACCAAAATCCAAGTTGGATTTTTTTGTACAATTTGGCAAGTTGATCCTAAAATTGATATTGAGATGCAAGGGCCTCAAATGCCAAAATGATGCTGGGAAAGAAGAAAAACAAGGATGATTCACACTTTGTAATTTTAAAATCCATTGAAATGTTTCAGTCATCAGGTCAGTGTGCTACTGGCATAAGGATAAGCATTTAGATGAAAATAAAAGAACTTAGAAACACAAAATACACACATCCATCTTCCATTATGCCAACATCATGCAACTGGGGAAGCAATAATATTTTTAATAAATGCTGTTGGCACAACTGAACAGCTGCATTGAGTGGATTTTGACTCTTATATAATACAATATAGAAGCACTAACTAAATAGATCACACACCTAAACATAATAGCTATATCATATAACGCTTGAAAGAAACTATAGATATAAATGTCTAAAATGGAATTTGGCAACGGTTTTCTGGATATGGCACCAACGCAAAAATAAAATAGCAAAAAAATAAACAATTGAGGTTTAGTTGAAATTAAAAGCTTTTTTGTCACAAAGTTATTTATTCAAAAAGTGAAAAAGTCAGACCTCAGAATGAGAGGAAATGTTTGCAAATCATATATTGTAAGGTTCCATTATCCATAATACATAAAGAACCCTTAGAATTCATCTCTATAAAGATAACTCAATAAAAGACAAAGGATTTGCATATGCATCTTTTCTAAGAACATATACTATTTTAAAGCTGAGCCCCGGTGGCGTAGTGGTTGTGCGCGGGACTGCGGCCCACTGGGACGGAGGTTCAATTCCAGCAGTGGGGCTGGGCCTCCTACTCCCACCACCAGAGAGCAGTGATGCCCAAAAAAACTAAAAAAAAAAAACATATACTATTTTATATGTACTATATGTGATAGTTAGGCTCTTTTTGTTGACTTAGGTATGCCAGGACCCTCAGTTGTTTGGCAGTTAAAGCCCTCCCCTTGGTGTGATCAAACATAATGGTTAGAAAAATTCTCTAGCTTTCATTGACTCATGAAATTAAACCACACTGGGCTTAGACGCTTCTACAACTTTCAGCCAATTACATAAATATGCCCACAAAATATTCTCAGCATCATTCGTCATCATTTCTGTGCCTTTGAGTTGGTTTTGACTCATAATGACCCTATGAGCTGTAGTTGAATTGCCCTGTAGACTTTCTTAGACTTGCAATCATTATGAGAGCAAATCACTAGGTCACAATTCCCACAGAATTGCCAAGGGTTACAAGCTTTATGCTTTTAGTTAGCAGTTGAATATTTTCTTCTTCCTTACTTTCTTTCTTTGCCACTCAGATCAATATTTAGACCCAAGGGGTAAGGAATTTGGAGGATTGTTTTCACTTTTTTTTTCTGTAGGATTTTTAAGACTGTCAACTTTCTCATGTTTTTTAGCAAATATCTTACTTTTTATTTTAAAGAAAGTATATTTTGTGCAGTTGCGCAGACCACCTCAGCAAATGAAATCAGCAATATTATCCCATTATGAAAGCTGAACTCTTAACATTTGCATAACTGATGCACCTTCCTCAGTCATTAGAGAAATGAAAATCAAGCCACAATGACATAACGTGCTATGTTTATTGAAAAGGTTATAACAATAACAACAGAAATGTACTTAATGACAATCCAGTCAGGATGCAGTGTGGCAGCAATGAAACATGCAACTTTTCTCTAGTTCTTTAATGCTTCCCCCCTCCCCCAATCATGACCACAATTCTACCTTACAAACCCTGCTTGACCAGAGCATGTATACAGGTACAGGTAAGTACTGGAAGCACAAGGAATCCAGGACAGATCAACTCCTCAGGACCAATAGAGAGAGCAGCCATACCAGGAGGGTAAGGGTAAAGTGGGAGGAGAAGGGGGAATAGATCACAATGATCTACATATAACCCTCTTTTAGGTGGGTGGACCTCAGAAAATTGGGTTAAGGGAGACATTAGTCAATATAAGACATGAAAAGAATTATCAATTATCAAGGGATCATGAGACAGGGAATGAAGGGAAGGGAAGGCAAAAATGAGGAGCCGAGACGAAGGGCTCAAGTTGAAAGCAAATGTTTTGAAAATTATGAAGGCAACAAATGTAAAAAGAACACTTCATTTGAACACAATGCAGACATCATATCATTGAATAGTTCGTTTATATCAAGAAGTGTTGTACAATTGTCATCACAATTAGTTAGAAAACATTTTCTTCCTTCCTATACCCCTTGATGTTAGCTCTTCATACCTCTCCCCAACCCCCCCTGCCATGCCCTTTAGGAAGAGTGAATCTATAGCATTTGGCTCTATAGATTCATCCATCTGGGTTTCATATACCAAAATTCGTAGAACAATATATAAAAGAAAGTCAGCAAGGCTACCAAAAATATAACAGAGATGAACTCCAGTTTGAATAAAACCCCAGAAAATATTAAAAACCAGATCAAACTCAAAGGGTTTTTTAAAAAAAAAGAGTAATGGAATTATGAGATTTTTTTTTCAAAAAGGGAGATCAAATTAATAGGTTTAACCATGTAAGTCATATTTTTCATTCTAATCTACTTGTCGTAGTTACGTAATCTCCGGTGAACCCGAAGATATTAAGAGCGATGCAGTGGAGTCTACCTTGTGAATGAGTTCACAGTCTACTGATGCCTCCTGTTGGCCTGGCCTTCTCATGAAGATTCTGGGATCTCTCTCTCTCTCTCTCTCTCTCTCTCTCTTTCACTTTCCTGTTCAGGAGTCACACTAGGAGAGTTGGCGCCAATGTGGATATCTGCACCAGTGCTGAAATGCTTCTCTTGTCATTAAATCCTCAAGTATTTTTCACTGTGATCTTCCTGCGTTTTGAATCATTGCATGTGCTGCATGAGTCTAAAGAGGGATCGATGGAGTAGTACAGGAGTTATGGGTTCATGTCAGGCTTATGGATTTGATTTGAACTGGACTGGGATGTTTTCTCAATATATAATTGCCCTTTGATATAAAGCTCTCTCTTACAGACAAATGAATGTGTCTGGATTTGTTTCTCTAGTCAACACAGAATAGCATACTAATATCGCCATCTCGACAATAATCTTTGTCGGATAATTAGGCTATCCCAACCCTTGGATTATGGTCAAATGAAAATCTGAAGCTTTAGTCTATGGGCAGATTCTGCTAATGTAATTTTGGCTTCCATTGTCATCCATAGCCTTCTGCAAGCCAGGTCATAGTTTAAACTCTGATATTTTTCTCTCCTTCAGATTTGGATTATATTATTTATAATCACTGGGCCCCATATATTTATATGATTCTTCCATGTGAGCTTAGTTGGCATCTCACTTAAATGGCTGCTTGTTTGAAAATAAGCCTTTAAGATCCCATATGCTATTCTTTCTGAGAGTTGGGTACCATCTATATTCTTCCCCATCCTTTGCTCTAGCACCCATATCTTCCATATTTTCCTTCATAGAGTGCATATCGAGCGGGGTCATTAGCAAAAACTACCTGTCCATACATTGGAGCCAGGATTATGTGTGAGTCCCAAATCCATTTCTATGTCTATTTGTTTCTGGTTTCATCTTCGAGAGGTCTTGGTTATTTTATGCTAGAGAACATTAATGATCATATTCCTGACATAAAACCCTATTTATTGTGTTGTTGATTTAGCCCATGATAATGGATTTAAAACACAATGGAGAAAAGGAGATTTAACAAATGTAGGCTTGCTACAAATCACAATACGTGGATTATTGACTTATGCAGATTAAATTACTCTGTGACTGGAAAATATTTATACTAACAATTGAGAGTTTCTAGTCAGGCATAAGTTGCAATAATATTATGTGATGATGTCAGACCCAGGACTTTAGAATAATTTATGTTTTAATAAATCAAGCAGAAAATTGAAGTATTAAGTAAATGATAGTCTAGTTACTGATAGTTCAGTAATCTTTGTATAACTAACTTATGATTCCTCACACACCAAGTAGTTGCAGCCTTAAAAGGCGACAGGTGTGTTTGAGGTAGAGCCCAGTTTACCTAGTGCTGTTTCCACATCTCCTTCCCCAGGTACAGCCCTTAGGGTACATTGTGCACTTTGGAAATGGAGGGTTCAATGTCTTCGTGTTCTATGGCCCATGGGCTGAGTCCCCTGGGTCTGTACAGAAATTCAGTGCAAGTATTTTTAATCACTTTTTCTCCTGTTGGGAGGTTGGTCCTCCCCCATATTTTTTGCTAACAGAATTGTACTTGACTTCTGCCAGATGTGTATGCCCCCCTTTCACCCTCCTGACTTGATTTTTCCATCAGTATGTCTAATCATTATGCTAGGAATGTCTTTTGGTTCTTTTTATTTTGGGGGGGGGAGGATCTCATCACATTTTCGCATTGCATCCACTTAATGGTCATCTTCCTTTCCCTCAATCTTGAGTATCTCATCTCACTTGAAGTGAGGGCTCATCTGCCAAAGTGGTTTTCAAGATAAGCATCTAAAGAGGCTTGTAGACACGTGAGCCCCAGCCAGGCTTTCGACTGTGTTGCTTAGCAGACTTGGTTAGTGGCTTGCATAACCTGAAAGCATGAGTTCTCCTTATCTTGTTTTTTATCCTGACAGAAGTGGGCTCATACAACATTTGTCCTTTTGCGACTGACTAACTTCACTCAGCATAATTTCCAGATCCTTCCATGTCATGAGACTTTTCCCAATTTCATCCCTGTTTTTTTAGTGATGTGTAGTATCACACTACATGTATATACCTAAGGTGTTGTTGTTTTCTAAATCAATTCTTCTCCTGATGGAAATTTGTGTTTTATCCAACTTTTTGCTATTGCAAACTGTGTTGTAATGAACACAATAGATCATACGTCCATTATTGATTTGCCTTTTATTTCTTTGGGGTAGATGCCAAGAAATAGTATTGCTGGGTTATATGGTATTTCTATTGCTAGTTGTTCTAGGAATCACCATATCACTTTCCACATTGGTTGTCCATATTTGCAAGCCTACCAGCGGTGTATAGGAGTTGTATTGTTTCCACACTCTGTAGAATTTGTTACTCTGCATTTTAAAATTGTTTCTTTTGTTTTAAATTGGACTTGGTTGTGCGTGGAAAGTGCTAGCTCATTGTTATTTTGATTTCCAGGATGGTTAATGAACAGGCGTATTTCGGTGTGTGCTTGTTAGTCACTCTGATGTCATCCTTTGTGCATTTTCTATTCAGGGACATTGCCCTCCTTTTTAGAGGGTTACTTATGTAGTTTTCTTATTGTGGAGCTGCAGAATTCTGTATATCTTAATACTTAGTTCTTTGCCCATCATAACATTACTAAATATGTTTTTCCCAATGTGGACTCTCCATTTACTATTTTGATGAAAAAATTTTAATGCACATAAGTGTTTTTTTTAATAGGTTTCAGTCATCTATTTTGTCTTACACTGTGTGTTTCTTTTGTTGTATCTGTGCATGCATTGCTTAGATCCTGATAGCTTTGGGCCTTACATTTAGGTCTCTGATCCAACTTACATCCATTTATATTCGTGGGATGAAGTTTGCATCCTGGTCCATTCTTTTGCAGATGGATATCCAGCTTTGCAAGTATCATATTTTGAAGCGGGCACTCTCTGCCAACTTCATGTTTCCCACCTCCTCTGCTGAAAATCAGTTGCCTGTAGGGGGAGGCTTTTATTTCAAGGGTTTCTATGCTGCTCCATTAGTCTTTGTATACTAGTTGTACCAGTACCAGGCTGTTTCGATGGCTGTGGCTGTTTTGAGATAATGTATTGCAAATTGTAGGTCAAGACTACTTTGTTCTTTCTGAAAAACTTTTTGTGTATTCTGAGCATCTTTCCTTTCCATAGGAAGTTGGTCATTAGTTCTCTTCATTTCTCTGAAGAATGTTGTTGGGATTTGGAGGGCGATTGCATTGAATTTGTTTTTTGATTTCAGTAGTATTGGCATTTTCACAATAGTCAGTCTTCCTAACCAGGCTCATAGAATATTGTTATATCTGTTTTTGTCTTTTTTGGTTTCTCATACTAATGTCCTACAATTTTCTATGTAAACGCAGTTGGTTTATTAGTTAGGTTTATTCCTATCCATTTCAAATTTTGTGTGACTGGTGTGAGTGGTACTGTTGTTTTGATGTTGTTTTCTAATCTCTCAACACCAGCATATAGGAGTCCAATTGATTTCTTCTTGTTAATTTTGCATCCTGCTATTTTACTGAAGTGCTCAATTGTTTCTGACAGCATTTTTGTGGATACCTTGGTGTTTTCTCCATGTAAAGTCATAACATCTACAAAAACTGAAAGTTTCTTTTCTAATTTGTCCAGTTGTATTCCTTCAATTTCTTGTTGTTGTCTTATGGTTCTTGTTTGGAATTTCAACACATTGTTGAATAAGGGGCACCTTGTCTGGTTTGGAACCGTTTTTAAGTGATAGATAATATACTGGACTTTATTTTAGGTCATTGGGAGCCCCTGTACAATTTAAAGCAGTACAACAAAATGTCCATTATTTGGTTTTCCTCAGGAATTATCTTCCCTGAATTGAAGATATACAAGGTCAAACAACTTGGAAATATTCAAAACCAAACCCACTGTTCTCCAGATGTTTTTGATTAATGGGGATTCATATAAGGCTTCCAAGACTGTAAATCTGTACTAGAGCCGATATCCTTGTTTCTCTGCACTGGAATGATTGGTGGGTGTGAATGATGAAGTTTGATGTGAATAGTCTAATGCTTATGCAACATTACCACCAGAGTTCCTTTGGGAAATATGAAGAGACATTACTATATCTACTAGAGTAGCTATATCCTTAGAGAAAGGAAGTCTTCAGTGTTTATATTAGGTGGTTAGTAAAAGCAGATGTCCAGCATGAATAAATGCTGTGAATCATGCCTCTGAAATCCTTGAAGTGAAATATGCCTTTAAAAATCCTCCCCAGTTAGAAAAATAGAAATACGGGAAGTTTAGCAGACTTCTCAGGGACCAAAGAATAATTGAAGCATTTGAACTGTGGTACTGGTGAAGAATATTGAAAATATCCTGGACTGTTAAAAGGACACACATATCTCTCTTGGAAGAAGTACTCTGAAAGTGCTTCTTAGAGGCAAGGATGATGAGACTTCATCTTACTCTCAAGAAAGACCAATCCCTGCAAAAGACACCATGCTTGGTGAATCGGAAGGACAACATAAAAGAGGAAGACCCTCAAGGAGATGGTTTGACACAGTGGCTGCAAGAATGGAATAAAGTATAGGAGTAATTGTGCGAATGGCACAGAACTGAGCCGTGCTTTGATCTATTGTGCACAGTGTTACGATGGGTCAGAATCCACTCCTCTGCACCTTACAATCACAACATTCTTGATATTATGCACTCATTCTCCAACTCTGTTTCAGAAGAATCATCCCCCGTTGACATTAGCTCCCAAACCAACCAAATGCAGTGCTATTTTTGTTAGTTCCAACTCTCAGTGACCATACAAGACAGAGGAAAACTGATCCTGTGAGTTTCTGAGTCTGTAAAGCTTTGGGGAACATAAAACCTCATCTTTCTCTTGGAGAAACGCTGCTAGGTGTACACCACTCACCTGGTCGTTTAGCAGGCGAACATGTGAACAAATGGGCCACCAGAGCTCCTTGCTCTGACTTTACTGCTCTCTGCGTTCTTTATCACATCGTCTGAGTTGTTTTTGTCAGTTGTATCCCATTTAAATAATTCTTTGAGGGGCACCATGGAAAAGGAAGACATTCTTTACTAATTCAGTTCAACTAGACCCGAGTCCTAGTGTTCACGTGGTTAAATGTTGATCCGCTGAAGGCCAGATCAGCAGTTCAAAACCAGCAGCAGCCCTGAAGAGGAATGCTAAGGCTCCCCACTTCCGTAAAGAATGACGGACATAGAAATCCATGGAAGCAGTGCTATCCTGTCCTATAAGATCACAATGAGTCAGCACTGACTCAATGGCAGTGAGTGAGAGAGTGAGTGAGTGATTGGTTGGTTTAAAACAGATTTCAGGGGATATCGCGTTACTCTCATAAATATATATGGATTGTTCTGTTAAAAGTAAATCTTAGGAAATAGAAAACAAAACTGTGGTAATAGAAGAGAATGCTGACAATTTGCATTGTGCATTTTTTTCATTGACTATCTTATGAAAACTTCATAAGATTTTAGAAGAACAAGTCTTGAATATTTAAGTACTTTTTACTTCAGGAGAATTTAATATTGTTGCTTTTTCCCTTTTCTTGTCTATGGCTATCTTATTCTCCTACTCAGTCATCATAGAGTTTGAATAAAAATATGATTGAAAGCGATGTGATGAGATCTCTGACTTTCTCCAGTTATTTTTTTGTTATTATTGGGTCACTATTCTATAATAGAATTGGTTTTGTATATATGCGGTAATCTTGTTCCAGGCTAAAAAACATTGTGTTTTTGAAAGAGCCATAGATTTAAATAAGAAATAAAGACATTTATTTTATTTTTCTGGTTTAATAATCTTTTCTGGTATAAATTGTGATATAAATATTTACACTCAAAACATTTTAACCTTTACCGAGGTTATTAAAATAGAGCCCATATATCAGTAGATCACAGATATTGAGTTGCACTTTTTTTTTGCTTGTGGAATAGTAATTTCTGACTGAATTCATAATGCACCCACAAGAAAATTGAGAGTGGGGCCATATGTAATTGCATGAATAAGAAAATTACAATTTCCTTTAAAGTTTAAATTAAGAACTCACACTGCATCATTACCATGTTTCAGAAAAGCAAGGTATTATAACTTTCTACCCATTAGTGTTCACTAGTCTGAGGATAGAAGTTTTGACTACATTGAAAGTATTGAAAAGTAAGAATAAGTCTTCCTTTTCTCTGATCAATCATTTTACAGCTATATTTTTGATTATTTAGAATATAGATTTATATGTATAACCTTATACTGCAAGCATATAATCAATAATTATGAATTGTGTAGAATTTTGATGATCTCCATTAAATCAATATGGGTCCTTAACAATTATTTGTATATAGTCTTATATTATTTATAGTTAGTTTTGCTATTAGGGGACATGTACACTTCTAAAAATAATTACCCTATGTTACCTAAAAATAATTACCCTATGTTAAATTGTGAGCTAAAAATCACCTAACTTGGGTGGAAGGGAGCCACCCTAAAGCAACCTTTTCAGTGTCACTTAGAAAGATAAGAGCCTGATGAACGTGATAGGGGAGATTTATATATGCTTCCCCTTAATCTCAAAACCAAACTCATCACCATCGAGTCAACATAGCACACAGTAGACCTGGTCATCTGCCTTTCTGAAACTGTCACTCTACAGAAGTAGCATTCTCTTTCTCCTTCAGGGTGGCTGATAGCTTCACACTTCTGGTCTTGCAGTTAGCAGCCCAACCTATAAGCACTAAGCCATTAGGTTAACACACACATACAGTTAACACATACACATAAATACTACAAAATGCAGGCAGTTTACCTTGGAAAACGACTGACATTTTCTTGGAGACATGGCTTTTGGAAAAGTTTGCCTCTTTTGGTTATTGTAAATAAGAGAAGGAGTGCTATCTGAAATAAGAAGGGAAGTTATAGCTATAGACATGGATGGGAATGAACAAAGGTCGCTGGTACATGTTTGAGATGTGTATGTGTATGTGTATGTGCAAGGAAAGTTGGTGGATCGTCGGGTTAAGCATTGGACTGCTAACTGCAAGTCTTCGGTTCAAACCCTGCAGCTGCCCCATGGGAGAAATCAGTCAAACCACCAAACCCAATGTGTACCCATTGTGGCCACCAGGGCTCCTTCCAGGGGAGAAAGGCGAGGCTATGGGCCTCAGTACATATTTGGACTCTCAGAAAGCCTCTATGGGCTCCCTAGGTCGGAAAGGACGGAATGGAACCGTGCATATGGAGTACGCTCCTAGTCAGGGCCGTGCAGCTTTCTGAGTTCTCCCAGGGACTCTTATGGATGAAATTGTACAAAAGTGTGTAATTTTGTGTTATTCTTAAATGTTCCATAGTACAGCAATTACACTGAAACAAATGCATGTCTTTAAAACATGTTACAGAAATTCTGTGATCCATCAGTGCTTCAGCCCTAAAAGCTGAGTTAATATGCTTACCATTGGATATGGTTACCATTCATATATTTTTTGTTGTTAGGTGCTGCCAAGTCGGTTCTGATCCCTAGAGACCCTATGTCCAACCCAACGAAACCTGCTCAGTCCTCGGTTGTCCTCACAATTCTACTGTGTGTGTGTCCACGTGCTTGGCATCTCATTGAGAGCCTTCCTCTTTTTTGCTGTCCCTCCCCTTTACAGCAAACATTATGTCCTTCTCCAGGAACTCCTCTCTACTGATAACATGCCTAAATTGGGTCAGATTAAATGTCACCGTCCTCATTTCTAAGGAACTTTCTAGTGGTACTTCCTCCAAGACAGAGGTATCTGTGTTCTTTTGGCAGTCCCTATCTACTTTGCAGGGAATTCTTTTTTTCCCCAGGTAATTCTTATATTTAAATGTTATGATAACTTTAAGTGTAATAACTGTATAACACCAGAAATATCACCATACTATCCATATAGCCCAAAGGTTTCTTTCTTTACAGATAACTTTGTACATGCCCAATTCGGCAGCTTCCAAATGCAATAATAGGAGTGAAGGCGTGATTTGAATTAGCGGCTTTTTCTTGGATTTTAAGCTGTACAGTAGGTTCTTTGGTAAAATACAGAGTATGGATGCTATATCTCCCAACAATAATAACAAAGAGAGTTCCTGAAAGGCATTTCTGGCAGCTACAGGGTCCATCTTCAGGTGTAATTGTGTCCTGGCCTCTACGAGCACAGCTCTTAATAAACTCAAGTCATTGCAAACAGTATATGCATCCAAAAGCAGAGTGAAGTCAGAGCGCTTGTAAGAGGCTTAATGTTCCGGAGATCAATAAAGATACCTAAGTGCATTCTTAAGATGCTGGTTGTGTAGCATTTATTGCTTTTGATTGATTACTGAAATATGAAATACTGCATTTCCATAAGCAGTTCTTTTTCTTATAAACAAAGTACAGAAACCAAAGGGGGACAAGTCATGCTCTCAAAGAAGGCTCAGGGACAATTTTAACCACAGGAAACTATTATGAAATAGCCAAAAGAAAGGAACCAAAATCAAATACCTAGCATTCATTTGGAAATTATAAAAATCAAGTGTTCTGTCTGTCAATGACTTAACGGAACATGTACTCTGGTGCAAAATGGAACTATTAAGCTACTTAATAAAATACATTTTCAATGTTTGAATTTAAAGGGAAGAAAATACTCTGATGAATACTATTTATTTGGTGACATTTAATCTGATTGTGATCTCCTTTTCTGACATTTCAGTGTCCAAAGTAGCTTTCAAATGCCCAAATATCTGACATAGTGTGAGAACTGGAGTCCCTGGACAAATAATACCTTCCACTTATTAGCACATCTTGTCACCAGAGCCATTTGGTAGATTAAGCCTGCTGCTATGTAGTATGCATTCCAAACAAATAAATTTATTTGTTAGTCCCTAATAGTACTACTAATAAATCTTCATATCTATATGGAATCCTATATTTTAAAGCATGTTTACATTTTTCTTATCTGCCCTGTGAAATAATCCTGAGAGTTTGGCTGGGATTTTTAAAACTAAAAATGATATTAAAATTAAGCTGACTCCTGACAGGAAACTGAGACCTACAATAGGGACACACAATTATTATCACAGTAAGATTTAGAATCACTTATAAATGTTGGTGGCTTTCTAAGTAGTTTCTAAATAAAATACTGTTCTTTATTTCTGGTAGCATGAAAGAAAGAAAGAAAGAAAGAGAGAGAGAGGGTTATCAACACTATATTTTCTCCTTAGAGGTTGATGGCCCAATAATTATATTAACCTTCCATATTATTGGAAGTATGATAAGGAATTTATATAATGCACTTCAATTAAATAAAAAATCTAGTTGATGAGAAATGACTTACATAAAACAAAGTCAAAGTGGAAGGGATGTAAGTGGGAATAACAGGGAGTGCAAGACTTCATGGTGTAGGTGGAATGAGTATGCCTTTAGGGCCAAAGCATTGCTGGTTCCCCTAATAGCTCTTCTGTACTAGTGATTTCACGTTCAGCAAGTTCCTTTCTCATCTTAAGTTGTTTTTCTTTTTTGGTCATAGCAGAAGTATAATCATACTTGCATTTCACTTTTTTAAGGATTCAATAACTTGAAAAATGTACCCGACTCTAACTGGAACATAGGTGCTTAATAAGGAAGAGTTTTCAATGGGTATTATCATATCAAATCAAGCAAGAAACTCCACGCCATCTAGTCCATTACTACTGACTTCAAACTCTCTAACACAGTTGCCGTAGACAAAACAGTAAGCTCTCCCTAGAACTCCTCATGTAATCTTTATGAAAAATGTCTCGTTTCTTCTAAAGTAATGATTATGAATATTACATATGTTAAGAGCAGATACATTACTTACAGTTATATAGGGCTTGGGAAAGTAGTTTGAGTACATGTATTTAAAGAAATTGAATGATTACATGCATAATGAACTTAATTAAAATCCATTCATGAATAGAACTCTGGAAAACTGTGTGGTGTGTGATGAATTAACTATGGATGGATCTACTTTTATTCCTGTTTTATGGCCATCAACTTCTATCTTGAATTAGGAGAACAGATTCTATAATATAAGAAGGCAATGTTCCCTCAATGTATAGCATCAATCTTTTGTTCAATGGTTAAATGTTTAAATACACTGAACACTGACAAGAACAGCTACTAAATTTAGTAGTCCAAGCTTAATCTCTGTATCCAGTCATGTAGAAAATAAATTTCAGCTTTATTGCTTTAAATCAGATTGTATCAAGAACACTTTAGAATGAAGTACAATATTTTACCTTTATCAAACTGAGCAATTCTATAGGTCTTCTTTTAAGTCATAGTAGAGTAATTTAATGTTGAGAACCTTTTAAAGTGGTAGGTGTTCACTTTTTTTAATTTCAAAATTTTGAAAATGGTTATCACCTTGAACAAAATGCTAATGTGTAGTTAAGTTAGATCTGCTCTCACTCTGTGTATATGATGTGTCTTTTATTTAGCACTCAAAAGCTTTTAATATAAATATTTAGATGTATTTTTCATGACTTATATCTTGAGGAGTTTTTTTTCTTTCAGATTCTTCCATAATAATAATCACATGACATTCATACAGGGTCCACTAAGACCTAAATTTATGTTAGACATAGAATAAAATGGTGAGCAAAAACTGAAGTCATTTTCATCATGGAGTTGATAGTTTGTTATGTATATGTTAGTCCAGTAGTCTAGTGTTGCAGTTATCTAGTCGTGATTCCTTTTTCCTCCCAGAGGACATTTGGTAATTTGGGGACATATTTTTAGTTGCCACAAATGACAGAGAATGCAGGTTGTGGCATACTGCTGGTATATAGTAGGTAGAGGTCAGGGATGTTGCTAAACATCACACATGCACAGAATCGATGCCACCACAGAGAACTATTCCATCCAAAATGACTACAGTGCTGCCAATCTTTGCTAGAGCATGGAACCATCCTACTGCTGACTTAAAGTCAATACCCAAGGTAAGAACTTTTAAGGCAAGGAAACATGACTGCATGACAGTCTGCAGGAAAGGACTTTGACCAAACGTCGACTTATTGTAGTGGTTGTTGGCAACATCATCTGAAGGAAAATTTCTCATTTTGTTATAATGTGTCATGGGAGAAGAGTTACAAACAAGAATACTGGAGGAAGTAGAAGCCAAAAGAAAACCAATATGTCACAAGCAAAGTGAAAGATGCAAGTTAACTTTGGAGGACAGGCTGTGAATTTGTGGACCATCTGAGGGATGCTATTTCATTGAACATTTTATCAAGGAGATTCTTAACCTGAGTAGAGCTACAGATTAGAAAACATCATTCTGATTGCAAGTTAGTCAGACAAGAAGGAAGAACACAGAATTGAGAAAAGCTAAGAGATATTCTGGGGAATATTATAGATACAAATTTTAATCTGAAGCAACAGTAGAAAGAACTGTGGCAGCATTCTAGTTTATTTAACTCACAAAAGAAGGCCTTTTGCAACCACGAATCTTAAAGTAAGATATTTGATTTCTAGTTTTTCACAAGGAGAAAGGGAAAATACCATGTACTTGCCAAAAGGATATGTAAGCAAAAAGTCATATGATCCCTTCTAAAATTTTATTGTTACTATTACCAAAAATACTGACGCACAAGATACATTAAGTTAGCAAAGGAAAATAATGTAACAAAATATTATTTTGAAAAGTCAAGGGAGTGACATTTTTAAGAACTTGGTCCAAGATTAAAGTCAGGGGGAGTCAGTAGATAGTTAATGTTTTAGCAAAGTGAAGCTGTTACCTTTTCTTTCTCTGGAGTCTGTAATGGGTAAGTGAGCCATTTCTGCCTTCTCACAGAAGGAGCAGATTAAATAGCTTCCTTTGAGCATTTTAGTCTGTCTATAGGTGGTGATGAAATATTGGTATTGCTGGCAAAGTGAATGACTAGAAGCAAAGGTACTTCTTTTTGTTTTTAGAAGCTCTTATTTTTCTTCCTATCCAATAAAGGAAGGAAATTGTCAACTCTTGATTTAAGAACTCGGGACCAGTGTAAAGTGTTGGTTAGGGAAGGTGAAGTTGGCAGTGAAGAACTTAAAGATCATGACTTGTAGCTAGCATTTAGTCCAAACTGAATTACTTGATAACTTAAAACAAAACTTACAACTTGGATAAAGAAAGGATTTTTTTTTTCTACAGAGAGCTAAAAAGAACAAAGGGGGCAGGCAGAGCAAGTTATTGAGAGTTCAGTGAAATTGTTTAGCCTTTGAATACCAAAATGATGATCTTAAATATAAAACCCCACTTAATTCATAGTAATTATGTTAAAAATAAAAATAACCTATGGAAAAATCATGCAACAGGACTGACACCAGCTGATGAAAGTTTGTGGCAGATCCCACAGGTTAAAGTCCTGTGGGGGGTATTAAATAATAAGGTTGCATGCAAACAAAGCAAAAACACCAGTTTTTAAAAAAAAACGCCTATAGGTGTCGAAGGGATCAGGTTTCAGACATCAAAGAACTAAAATTTATATCATTGTAAATGATGGGGTGTACAGTTTAGGGATCTGTAGGTAACAGGACATCCACAATAGAAGAGTCACAGGGAAATGACGAGTCAGTCAGGGTGCATGGAGCAACTATGAAACATACAACTTTCCTCTAGTTCCTAAATGCTTCCTCCTTCCATCCCAACTATCATGATTCCAATTATACCATACAAATCTTGCTAGACCGGAGGATGTACACTGATACAGATAAGAACAGGAAACATGGGGAATCTGGGACAGATGACCCCTTTAGGACCAGTGATGAGAGTGGTGACATCAGAGGGTGGATGGTGAGGTATAATGAGGGAACCAATTACAAGGGTCTGCATATACCTTCCTCCCTGGTGGACAGACAACAAGAAATTGGGTGAAGGGGGAAATCAGACAGGGTAAAATATGACAAAATAATAATAATTTACAAATTATCAAGGGTTCATGAGGAAGAGGGGAACTGGGAGGCAGGGGGAAAATAAGGAGCTGATACCAAGGGCTCAAGTAGAAAGCAAAGGTTTTGAGAATGTTGAGGGCAACAAAATAGAAATGTGCTTGACCTACAATGGATGGATGGATGGATCATCATAAGAGTTGTATGAACCCCCAGTAAAAGGATTAATAAAAACAGACAAACAAAGCAAAGCAAAGCACTCATCTCTCTGGAGAATTTCTCTTGGTGCCATTACATTTAAGTGGTTGACTGTCAATCAAGAGGTTGACAGTCCAAATTCCAGTCCATGGAAGAAATGACAGGTGATCTGTTCCTATAACAATTGTCACCTAGAAAGCCTCGTGTATGAGGCGATTTTACTTTGGGACATAGGATTGCTGAGTTGAGATGAACACCAAGGCATTAACCATAGTAGAGACAAGAAGCAGAGTAGTTGAAAGATCTAGGTTTGTGGAAAGTTGAAATATATCTCTATGAGGTGACATTGGAGTCATGCAGTCTCTTTCCCAAAAGGAAGACAACATGTTCCACATTTTTCAGATCTTAACAAAATAGTGAACCCTGCCAAAGATATCTGATCTCTGTTTGAGCCACATCACAGGCATGGGATTTGGGTGATTATGAGACAGACAAGGGCGCTAGAGAAGGCAATGTTCTTGGCTAAAGGGTTCTCTCTTTCTTTTTAGAGTTCTCACGTTAAGTAATGAATTTAACACTTTTTTCTTGTGAATTAGGTGACATTCTCCAGAGCAGGTCATAGTTTTTTATACGCAGTAGTTCATATACATTTTAATGCAATGCATTTTCTGCTACCTCTCCTCTGTGCATCATCACTGATTTCATGTCTTTCTTACACTGCAGGAAAGCATTCCTGCTTCTTTCCTAACCAACTGGACTTTGTCTTTGGGTAAAATCTGTTCTTTTCATCTTACATGGCTAGCTATTTTGACTTGGAGGTGAGTTCCATTTTAGTCTGGAAGGGTGGGGGCCACAGTCTCAGGGATCCTACCTGTCTCTATGTGCCAAGATAACTTGACTTCTTTTATGATTGTGAGTTCTATTACATATTTTGCCCACACTTTCTGGAACTTTCTAATTTCCTCTCCTTTTGAGCCATTGTGAAACCAGGCACCATATATTTCTACTCCTAAGCCGCCACTCACTACTCATCAAATAAAGATGTAGACTGGCTGAACCCCAGTGGCATAGTGGTTGTGCACAGGACTGCGACCCACTGGGATGGCAGTTCGATTCCAGCTCCATGGAACAAAGGCTGGGCCTCCTACTCCCACCACCTGAGGACAGTGATGCCAAAAAACAACAACAACAACAAAAAGATGTAGACCATTGTCTTTGTGAAATACGCTATGCCAATGGACCTTAGTGTACCATGAGACTATGGTCATGATCCCCCTGGCCCAGCAACTTGTTATCACATGGTGTTTGTTTATGTCCAGCAATTTTCATAACTCTGTCTGCTGTATGCTCAGCCACATTCAAGAAAAAAATCAGCAAAAGGAAATATATATACCCTTTGTTAAATCTATTTAGATTCATGGATATTATCTCATTCTCCCAATCTCACCCATTTAGTCTTGGTATCTATTCAAGTAGCTACCACTATCAAAGCTCTTACCACCACTGCAGGATTGTTTGCATGACAACATTTAGCTCGGTTGCCTTCAGCTCCGGCACAGTTCCCAGTGTCTTCTCCTTCCTCTATCATGTTTTTCCAAACCTCCTCCTTTCACTCAAGTTAGCACTTGTCTACTCTCTACCCATTTTCTACCCTCAAGCATGTTTCTTTTTGCTGGAGAACATTTTCTTTCCCTCTTATGATAGTGCTTTCATACACTATATGTCCGTTTTTGCTTTACTGCATTTACTCAGAATAATGTTCTCCAGGTTTCTTCAAGTGGTGAGGTATTTCAAAGATTTATCAATATTATTTAGCATACTTATGTTTTGTGTACATAGAGAAATTTGTGTATACATTCTTCCATTCATGGGCATTTAGATAGTTTCTCTCCGTTTTGCTATTCTGAATAGTGCTGCACGGAGCACTAGTGTGCATATATTAATACTCATGATGGCTATTAAATCTTTGTACCTAGCCAGGGGTTTGCTAGTGCACACGGTAATTTGATTCCTAACTTCGAAAGGAAGAACCACGGGGCTTCCCATAGTGGCTGCACTGTTTTACAGTCCCACCAACAGTGCATGGAGATTCCAGTTTCTCCTCATTAGCTTCAGCATTTGTTGTGATCTGTCCTCTTGGACTCTGACGTTAATGTTAGGAGAGTGATTTCTCATTGTTGTTTTTGTTTGCATTTGTCAGCTGGTTACTGAATGCTAGCATTTCTTCATCTGTCTGTTGGCTGTCGCAATGACCTTTTTAGTGAAGTGTCTGCTCATGTTTCTGTCCATTATTTATCCTTTGCTGCTGTTGCATCATTGAAGTTCTCTATAAATGTAGCACTCAGTGTCTTGCTCAATATGTCAGTGCCATGAATTTCCCCTCCCAGTCTGTGTGTTCCTAAAGAATGATTTCTTATGTATTCGCTAATCCCCTGTGTTCATCAGATTGGCTCTCATGAGCTACTTTCTACATTCAGAAGTCACATTTAAGAATCTTCCTAGCGCTTAGGAATTTGAAATCTGTCTTCTAATACCAGGTTTCTCTTAGTCCTTTAGCTGCTTATGTGAGATTCCTAAACTACTGAGCACTCTTTCCAAAGGTGCAAAAAATCACAGAAATGAAGGTACTTTTCTAAAAATGGTATGGCTCACTTTGTGAATTATGAAAAATGAATAATATCTCATTATTTCAGCATTGTATTTTTGGGGTTTCATTTACTTAATTAGTACTGTATTCATGGTTAGGTTTTGAGATGACTTTCCTAATAAGGACTGATGTATTGTTAACTGCCTGTCCTTTGGATAGACTTACCAGTCAGTTGGCTAGAAAAGATATAGCCTTTTAACACACCTAGATAAATCAAATCTCTGCAAAGGTTTGCCAAGGCTTATCATAGGATTATTATGAGATATTATTATTCAATGAGCTTATAATTTCCAGAATAATTATGCTACATAGTACTGAGCGATGATGGATTTTGTTTTGCATACAGTGATTTCTGTGTTTTCAGAAACTTTTCAAATGATGATGTCCCTTTGAAGAATTGGCTATATATGTCTGAGGTAAAGACAACATATAAATAAATAAGTAAATAAATATGGTGAAGATCTTTGCTCTATGGGGCACTTGGATGATAAAAGGCATAGAGGTTTTTGTGGCAGACACCAGGATGAATAAGTAGAAAAAAGGAGCACGCATAGATTGAGTACGAATACACTCTGAAGGTAGAGCATCTGTAAACATTGATTTATAAGGAGCAAACAAATGATAAGATAGAATTAAGGGAAATTAAGAAGATCAGAAGATTATGTCCCAGGCACTCCCATGGGACACTCTCAAGTAGTGGTAGTCTCTAGGGTAAACCATAAGTAGGTTGAGTAAGATAATAGCTAAAGAATGGGTGAAAAGTCCTGGTGGTGTAGTGGTTAAACACTCTTGCTGCTAAAAGAAAGGTTGAGGTTTCAAACCAGACTCTGATACAAAAAGATCCAGAGACCTGGTTCTCTAAAAATTAGAGCCAAACTAATCCTATGGGTTAGTTCTAAGCTGCCACATGGGGTTTCTATGAGTCTAAATAAAATTCATTGCCCTAAACAAAGATGAAGGAGAGGTATTGGATTAGAAAATTAGCAAGAGATTGATGGTGTTAAATGAGTAGAGTTCCTGGTGTTACATATTTGAATAGATGGAGAAGTGAATGAAGATAACAAAGTGGATAACATGTGCATTGAAATTGTTTATTTTGCTGGGTCTAGGTTTCATGAAAAGTTACAGTTAGAAATTCAAGTCCCAGGGAAATATGTAGTAGCAAGGAATTCTATTGGTGAGGTGGTGTCATGGGTGGGGATGAGGGGAAATCCCCAAATCATATTCTTGCGTGGTGTGATTAGGGTCTTAAACGTATTTATATTGATGTAAATCAGCATCTCTCTGAGACTTTGGGAAAATTAGAGCAAAACTACTACCTCATGCTTTATCATCTACTAGTTTGTCATAGTCTGATGCCTTGTGTATGCCTGTGATGCTAGAAGTTATTCCATTGGTCTTTCCGGAGTCAGCCAGGCCATCCCTGGTGAACAGGCTTCAGCAGAGTTTGCAGACAAAGGACAGCCTACGAAGAGGGAAGGAGAGGTTACATCTGAGGGATTAGAAATTGAAAACCTTGCAAATCATTCCATAACATTAATATAGTGCCTGAGGACAAGCCTCTCAGAAGGGAAAGTATTCAAAATACAATGGGGAAAGTGTTGCCTTGTTAAGGTCCACCTTAAGCACATAGATGGAACAAAGCTTTTGGAATCTTCATATGCTGATGAGACTTTAATCAAAATGAAGGGGGTGGGGGGCAACAGCTGCAGACACTTATTAGTAATCAGAACAGGGAACGTGCAAAATACAAATCTAGGAAAATTGTAGGTCATCAAAATATGAAATGGAACACATAAAGCTTGATAATCTACATATTAGAGAGCTGAAAGGATCCTTGGTGGTGCTTTGGATGTGTGTTGGACTGCAAAGTACAAGGTTGACAGTTCAAACCCACCAATTGCCTCAGAGGGGAAGATAGAGGCTACATGTTATCATAAAGATTTACAGCCTAAGAAACCCTTTCAGTTGGAATCCACTCAAAGACTGTGAGGTTTTTTTGGTTCATTTGTTTTTGTTTCAGAGATCTTAAATTGACTGGTACTGATTATTTTGAGTTGGATAATCATATGGTTTATTTATGCAAGGAAAGATAAACCCAAGAGGAATGGTGTTACATTCATCCTAAAAAAAAGAATAGTGGCTGTGATAAGAAAAAAAATATATATATATATATATTCATTTACAATGAAGTTCACTTAAAACAACTTTTATTCAAGTTTATATCCAAACCACTGAAGTCAATGATGAAAAATAATAAGGAATAATTCTATTTCTTTAGTTTGAAGTTGATCAATCAGCTAATTAAAATGTATTGATAATTGCTGTTGATTGGAATGTGAAAAGTTAGAAAAAAAGATCAGTAATTAGAAAATATGCCCTTGGTGATAGTAATGGAGATCATAAAATAGAATTTTACAAGACCACTCACTTACTCAGTGGAAATATAATTTTTCCAAAACACAAACTATAACTATACATGTGACCCTCACTATATGAAATACATAGAAATCAATAAAATGATTCATTAAAAGAGGGAGGAGGTAATAGAAGCTTATACAAAGGGATCAAGTATAAAATATTTCTAAATGAATTTGGCAACATGTGTGCAAATATGCTTGATACAAGTGATGTATTACATGTTATAAGAGCTGTATGAGCCCCCACCAAAATCTTTGGGAAAAATATATACACAGAAATCAAATTGATTATATTTTTTAGGAAGAGATGATGAACAAATGCAATATCATCAGCCAAAATCAAGGCAATGGACCAATGGTGAAACAGATTATTCCTTGCTCGTATGCAAGTGGAAGCTGAAGAATATTAAAATAAACCAAAGCGAGTCAAAATACCACCTTGGAAACAACCACCTGAATTTAGAAATCATCTCGAGCATATTTTATGGATCGAACACTAATGACAGAAGACCAGATGAGCTCTAGGATACCATACACGAAGAAATAAAAAAGGATCATTAAAAGACAGTCTAGAACATACAGAAGTGGATTCCCAAAGAGCCTCTGAGACCCAATCTCGACCATACTAAACTGATAAACTTTAGAGAAAATGAAGCAGAAGACAAGAACAGAAAATGTAAAGGGCAGGTCAAGAAAAAGTTTATAATGAAATGTGAGGAGTCTCAGAGTTACATAAATATAGTGGAAGAACATACTCTGCACATCTGAAATTAAAAGAATGGAAGAAAACACTCAATTCTTCCACTGGAATATTTTTTTTCTTTTTTTCTCCATCACTACCCTGGTGGGAGTAGGAAGCCCAGCCTTGCTCCTGGAGAGCTGCTGCTGGATTTGAACCACCAACCCTGTGGGCTGTAGTCCCGCACACACAGCCACTGAGCCACCAGGGCACAGCTTAATGGAGGATTTTAAAAGCAAAATATTGAATGATGCAAAACCAGATAAAAGTCCCTGACGTCATGCCATTGCTGGTTCAGAGTGACCACATAAGGCAGGGTAAAACTGCTTCTCTTGGTGTCCGTGATTGTCACTCTTTGGAGGCATCAAAAGAAGATGAAAGGAATATGCAAACTCAATGGCTCAAAAAGATCCTTTAACCATTTCAAGTGACAGTATTGAAAATGGATGATCCTAGAAGGCATTCAAGCTGCATTGAAAGCATTAACAGAAAAACAAGGCTCCAGGAATTATAGATATGCCTACTGAAACTCTTCAAAAAGGAAATTTCGCCCCAGCTATGCTCACTAATCTATTCCTAGAAAGCTGTAAGACAACTACACAACCAACTGATTAAAATACATTCTTCTTTCTACCCATTTTAAATAAAGGTTGTCCCAAAATATGTGGGCCAAATAATATTATCATATGTACGCAAAACTTTATTTTAAAAAGTTCAAAATCTCTTTCAGGAGGACATTGAGATACAAGCTGACAAAGTTCAAGTCAAATTCAGCAGATGACTGAATTTGCTGGGATCATATAAATTTTAGCTGAAACCAGAGAATAACAGAAAGGTGTTACGTGAATTTTATGGACTATGCAAAGACAGTCGACCATGTGGGTCATAATGAACTATGAATAGCACTGAGAATACATAAATATATTCATTCATTACTTGTGCATAAGCCCCTAGGAAGTCGTTCAAAGAGAACAGTGGTATAGTGCGTGACTTAAATTCAGGCAAGGTGCAGGTCAGATTGTATCCTTTCATCACAATTATTGAATCTGTATGCTGTGCAAATGATCAGAGAGGCTGGACAATCTGAAGAATGCTTCCACAGGATCAAACAAGGCTCATTAACTCTGCTGAATGTGAGTGACATGGCCTTGCTCAAGGGCTTGAGGTGGATGCTGCCAAAGACTGCAGCCTGCCTTCCTTCTGGGTAGGTTCGCACAAATCCCAATGACTGTACCAATAAACACCACGGAGTCAGAATAAAGGTGTGAATTTGTCAAGGATTTAATTTTCACAGACTGTATATTCTATGCCTGTGGAAGCAACAGCTAAGGAATGTGATACATATTGCATTAGGCACTTGGGCTGCACTACACGGGTCTAACGTATGAAAGACAAAGATGTCATTTTGAGGCCTAAGGTGCACCGGAGCCATGCCAGGCTCCGATCAGTATACTCACAGGTACGGGGAAGCTGGACAAAGCATAGGTCGTTGAGAGAAGAATGTATACAATTGAGCTATGATGCTGTCTAGGAATATGGAAAATATTGAAAACTGCCAGAAGAAGCAACAAATCTGTCTGAGAAGAAGGACAGGTGGAGTGTTTCTCTGTAGTCAGGACAATGAGATTCTGTGTCATCTAGGGAGACCAGCCCTTGGAAAAGACCATCATGCCCAGTAAAGAAGAGGGTCAGACCATTGAGGGAATGAATCAACGCTGTGGCTGCATGAATGGTGTCTAACAGAACAATAGTTATAAGGATGCTGCAGGACATAGACATGTTTGTCTCTACTGTATGTAGGGCTACAATGAGTTGGAGCTGTCTCCGTGGTCCTTCATCAGCGGGACTGCCCAATGCAGGTGAGATGAAGAGACTGTCTCTACTTTTGAGAGATGTTTGAAAAAACAGTATCTTATAGGAAACCCAGAGTTCATACCAAACCATGAGAGGGAGTGGCAGGCTGAAAATAGATAAGCATAAGAAGGAATATCTTTCACAGTAAAAAAAAAAAGTATTTAAGTCTTCTGGAAAGAGAGTTCCTAAGATAAATGCAATAAAATTGGATGGAGATAATAGAAATAAGCAGGTTTTTGTTGCCAATAGATGCCAGCAATGGGTTTCAAATTGGAATGATGCCACGTATAGCTGCCTGGACGTGTACCATCCATTGACCTCATTGTTGCGACTCTCATGGCAATCTCCCTTTTCCCTGCTCTTCTCTTTTTCCTTTAGTTTTCCAAGCAAGATGGCTTTTTCCAGAGACAGGTCCTTCCTGATGAAAGGACTAAAGGAAGTGAGATGGAATCTTCTTGCATCCTTGCTTCGATGCAGTCTTCTGCCTGTCCTCTCCAGACCAATTTGCTTGTGCTCTTGCCAGTCCAGAGGATTAGAGCACTTGTCAGAGAAAGAAAACTTAGATATTGTCACTAATAGAAGTGACAGAAAAGTTCTTAAACTTCCTCCTGTCAAAAGTTGTGAGACCTGGAAAAGCATGGGAGGCCCATAGATTCCCAACGCTCACCGACTTCACTGTGTTTGAGCTCTTCCCCAATGCCAAATTGAAAATGCATCTGTCTTCTTTGTGTATCGTCCAGCATGGGCATGCATATGGAGTGATAGAAAATACCGCAACTTAGATTAGGCACAACGTAGTCTTGAGAGTAACTTCTTTGTACTTTTAACATTTGTAGAGATCATTTATTGAAATTTAGAGGCTTGATAGACTGGCATTGGTTGGCCGATTTAAAATGGCAGAAGTGTAAAGCCAATGAGGAGTTGAGATTTGAGGTGAATTTCTTGATAAAGTTGATTCTATGCCTTTTTCTGTACCAGCTCCTGGAAGCCTAACAATGTCAACCATCCTTCTGCTGTATCTAAGGAAGGTTCTCAGAATAATGGGAAGAAAGAGTGGACAAAAGCAGAGAGAAGGGGATGGGTTTTGTTTCTAAAGAAACAGTATTTAAAGAAGATTTAGAATTACTAAAGGAAGTACTGTGCTAAGGAAATGGTGGGTAAAAGACTCATTTACAAAACAAGGTGTAGGATTCCATAAGGTATGCATATTTTAAAACTATTGTTTTGAGTGTGTTGTCTTGCTAATACTCTCTGATGACATTTGGAAATTGTTACCAGGTCCTTCAAACCCAGTGTATTTAGTGTTTAAACCAACCAGTTCAGTGAAAGAAATAATGTAAAGCTGTTTTTTGGTTTGTTTTTAACTTATTTTATGAAAGAAGGAAGAAAATCATATGGGTGGGAGGAGGAAAAATGTTTTATTGTGCTGAAAGTGTGCTTCTCATCGGTACATTCTCACGCCAGAGGGATTAAATAGCAACCAAGTAAATTCTCCCTCCCACTGGCCTGATGTCACTGCTGTAGACAAACTAATTTATTATTGATGACCTGTGATGCTTTTTTATTTGTCTCTGTTCAGCACTTCTGATATGTTGGGTAAAGCCTATTGATTCATCCAGGTTTGGCTTTTATGGTAATTTACTGAAAAGGATCACTGAAGAAAGCTTGCAGTCGAGATGAACATTTTTCAGATCTTACCCAAGTGGAATAAAAGAAACTTTAAAGGTCTGTTTTTCTTTTGTTGAATTCACAAATGGTTTAACTTGTGGGTGGATGAGGGTTGATAGAAACGAAATATTGTTAGATGTGGAGTATTGCTTATGTTTATTTAATATTGAAGGTTAATGGTGGACTGAGCACTTTAAAGAACATAGAAGGGAGTTCAGCATGAAAGACATGATTCAATTTTGTCTTTCAAGATGTGCAAAAATTTCACCTTTGAGAGGACTTGCGGTGTTACTGTAAACGTTTGTTAAATGGATTATATTTTCAAATGCCTTTGACTAATATTCCTGCTATCCCAGCAGCAGCATTGTCTGAAAAGCAAAAGTAAAAATCCTGTAAAAAAGTAAAAATCATGGCTTGTCATGTAAATGTGCAATTCCTCTTGATTGGATCTAAATTGTAGAGCGGATAGAATGCATGCATCTACTTTCCATGGACCTCAAATTGAATCCCCCTGTGTATTATTCTGGTTGACTATCCTCCCCTGTTTTATCTCATCTATGCAAAAAAAAAAAAAGATTACTGAGTTTTATCTTCCCAGTGGGTAGCTGAAAAAACATTCTCCTCTTTATTGATAGGCTTCTTCCAGAAAAAAATATAAGCAAATAAGGTAGTTTTAAGCAACAGATAAGAGAATCCAGAACACTGAATAAACTTCACATTCAGCGAAGAACATTTGAAAACTGCATAAACCGCCAAGATGCAGCAGATCAGGGATTAGAAACCAAATATTGCTGTCTGATGAACAACAATTGAACAAAGAGTGAGCACAAAGCTTTCCAATTGATCAGTGAGTATGTGCAAGTCCTATCAGTCTTGTTGTTATCTAGCTAGCCTTTAGCTTATTTGCAGAAACAGAGCAACGCACCAGGGCTATAAAGCTCTTTTACTTAGAGAATCTATTAAAACAAATTATGGTATCTTTAACCATATCACTGTGATCACTTGGAATGTTTATATTCATCTTGTGTTATAAAAAGGCATAGTGAGCTGAAATAAATATAGATAAAACCGTGAAAGGAATTAAAAATAGTAACAATAATAAACATAATGTCTTTGAATGGATATTAAATATAGGGGAATGCCTGAGAAAATATTTATAGTTACTTAGTCTTTCTTTTCTTTTGAAATGCATTGAAGCATTCCTGAAGTCAATTAAATTTCCTTGTGAAGAGAATTTGGCTTTGTTATTGTTATGTTCATAATTCTTATCAGCATGTACACTTACATATAGGCACTTATACATTTATACACTATATACATGAATATTTGTATATAAAGGGTGAGTAAGAGAGTGATAGGTAGGGTTCATGATACTTTGATATGTGCCACAGAGGAAATAAGAAGTTATGCGATATTATTTGTGTTCTAATGTTCTGATTCTATTTTACTTCCATGTAATTGGTAGGATTACCTATATAGAATTTTGCTTACTTTTTTGTATGTCTGTAAGTATCAACCTGTTTCAGATAGGAAGAAAAGAGTGTCCACAGTTTTTTATAAGGAGAAAAATGGGAAGTGTAGGCTAAAAGGAAAGACATAAAAGAAAAAATGAGATTTAAGTTGAGCCTTGCAGCTTCCGGAATGCTCAAGAGAAATAATTTGAAGATGGTGGAGTCAGAAGTAGAGTGTGATAATGATCTAGATGTTATTAGGAGAATGTTTGCAAAGTGGTGTTTCAGAGCTGTTAATTTAAGGGAGCATATCAGAAGGCCTGACTTCTGAAGCATTCCATGGAGGTTTTAAATTGCCATCCTGTTGGATCCTAATCAAGTGCTTAACACTCTGCACCATCTGGGCAGGGAGCACTTGGGAAACAGCTAAAATATGAAAAGATAAATAAAAATTCAGGAATTTTTGTTCCTGAAACATTTCCTCCCCAGTCTTATAAATTTGTATTTTACCAGATGTTGTCTCTCTGATATTGCCCGTATTTATTATAGAATTTAAGCACAGTCTTCTCCCCACATCCCCACCATTGTAGGAAAAACAGACCGAAAACAAGTGCAAGTGTTTAGCAAACAGCTTTTACGTTTGCTGCTTGCTTGCCAGGGTTCTATGTACCAGTTATAAAACCCTGGATGTAGTCAGTGTTCCTTAGCATAAAGAGATTAAAGAAAATTGAGGCTTGGAAAGTAAAAGAGAAAGTTTTTACATGCTCATGCTCATGAACATGTAAAATATGGGCAAAGAGGCAACATATGGTAGGAAATAATGAAAATTGCCTAGCGAATTGTAAGTCGGATAATAAACAACTAATTAGTAAGGAAGAAAACTCCAAACACAAGTTAATCGAACAAGACCTACTGTATGGAGTATGAAGATTGTGGGCCATTTATAAGCATTAATGGACACACAAGTGAGTTAGCGAACTATGCTTTCTGATCAATTAAACCTCTTAGCAAACTTGTGTCTCTTTGAAAAATCAGAACAGTGAAATAAGTATACCAATATTTTTCAATACTCCTAAGAGGCTTAAACATTTCTCACTGGAGAAGAATGCTACAGTATTGTCCTCATAAAAGCTGGCTTTATATTATGATCATCATTTTTTTCATATTTGCTGAATAAGTGCCTTAATTTCTGGAGTACCATCAATAATGTGTGGTTATAGATTTTATGGGGAATGCATAGAATGAAAAAATGTGTTTCTAAGCTAATAGTTTCATTAGTTTCTAAACTGAAGAGAGAAAGAAATGAAAAGACCAGGATGTGACAGGCAAACTTAGGAATATTATAAGAGAAGGAACTTCATATGTATAAGCTCGGAGACAGGTTGTTTTCCTTGGTGGGGAATTTTTTTCAAAATACTTTTATTGGCATGTGCCTCACATATTACAAAATCTAATCTTTTCATCATATTAAGAACATTTGTGCAATTATCACCACATTAATTTCAAAACCCTTTCTCGTATACTCATATTTGTTTATTCTGCATTTCCTCCAGTCTTCCCTGGGCAGTTCATCTAGTCCATTATCAATCCAGTTCCTATCTCTAGATTATATGCCTGGATTTCAAATGCAAAAAAATCATGCAAATCACCAACAGAAAGCAAAAAAAAAATGAGCCAACAGCAACAATGAAAGAAAACATAGGAAAAAACCTCAATCAAAAAGAAGGAAACTATTGAAGACGGAAACAAATTTGAAATGAATTAAAAGGGAGATCAAATTATAAGGCATTAATTGCATTTTAACCTAACTACATCTACCATCATTGGGCTTTATAATGGTCTCTGTATGATAACAAGCGTGTTTACATCTGGAAGGAATATTTTCATTTTCTTCTCTATACTGATTGTGGGACACATTTTTCTACTTCTTTTAATGGCCGGAAATTCTGAAATTCAATGCTGCACATTGTGAATGCATGGAGGAAAGTCATCCTACCCCAGAGGACATTGAGTCTGATTAAGTCAGATACTGGTGGCAAGATCTCAACATCTTCAATATGATTAACTTCTTCAGTGATGGGGCATTCTTTTTGTTTTGAACTTCCTTAGCCTTAGAGTTTACTGAAAAGACAAGAATTTCTTGGGGGGTCTCACAAAAGTTGTTCATTTCAAGATATTTAGTGAGATCTCCTTACTCTAATTCAGTCAAAGCTCCCTTTTTGGCTGTCATCATTATGTCCTCTTACATGACTGGTTGACTCTCAGTAAAATGAAAATTTCTCCTAAGAATGTCAGTTTACATACAGAGAACACTACTCTTGACTAAACAGTGGTGATGAATCCCTATATTGGTTTCTGGGGCCCTCTTTCTGCATAAATCTTTCTTGTCTTTTACTCCAAGACTCAAAAGCCAACATCTTCAATAGTCTGAAATTTGGACTCTGCTTCCTCAGTTCATTGACACTTCGTGCATCCTCCTGTGCCTACAAAAAGGAAGACTTCCAGGCAAAATCCTTATTCACATGGTGTTTTCCTTGTCTGACAGATCACACTTACTATTGTCCATTTCCTGCTAGCATATTCTTCATATATTTTGTTGAATCATATTTTCAGTGAGAGCAGAAGTCTATTAGCCAGTATGTATACATGGCAACTTTTATAGGTTTTCCATTAATGGGTTAAATGAATTTGAAGATACTTTATCATGGGAGATTTCCTTGACTTACTTGATCTGAGACTGAGTGTATCAGTAAGTCCAATTCACATATTATTGTAAGTACATAATTACATAGCTAGCAGATGTAGAAGTCAGCTGAATTAACCCTTTTTTTAAATTAACCCTTTTGTTTGACTGTTAAACTTTATTAATTTTAAGATCTAACAGATCTTGCAAGCTTGTTTGTAAAGCAGAATGAAATAGACAAACTAACAAATGCAATTTTGTTTTCTGTTCAGAAAGCTTATCAGCTAAGGAGTAAATCTATTTCTGGAAGTAGTGGTCATTATTTCCCCAATTTTCCCTACTTAAGAATGAAACTTCTTATTTCCAGAAAGGCTGGTAGATTAACTGTGCTTAAGTTACTTTGTGATAAAATTTTTTTTTAAAAGTTACTTTGTGATGTACCTTGACTCTCAAAATACAAATACTTGCTTGATCATTTTGTTCTGGCTGATGGCAATAGGCCAGCCATTTACAGGCAGTTACTCAAAGCTCCACTTCAAATTCAAGAAGGTAATTTAGTCGGGCTGGAAAGTAGCTTTGCTGAGAATCTACAACTTCAAAATGCATATCTTGCTTTATGCCAGTTGCTATTTCTTATGGATTTTATGTCCTTAGTGTTCAATCTTTAAAAATGATCAGACCAGTCTACATAGACATGTAAAAGCAGTATAAAGCCTGGAGGTTTTAATATAAATAACTCCATGGACTCATAAATCTTACAGCTTTTGTGACACAGGTTTTCTGCTAATGTCATATATGTGTTACTGAAAAGTCTTTGATCTGAAAAATCACACACTATGTGTATCAGGGCTTAGGGAAAACTCAATTGGGGAAAGATCACTCAAAACTTAAGGAAAATTCTAACCAAAATTATAACAAAGATAATTTTAATCTTGGCCTCAAAATTTAAGCTCTAAAATATTTTAAAAGCTTTAAGCAAACTATTGATGCAATTACAATTCCATTCACATTTAATGTCACGGTTCCTTCATCTTTCATTGCCTTATACCCTGCATTTCCTTCTTTCTTTAAGATCTGCTCTTTTTGTTTGTCACTCAGATGATTCTGAGTCATAGCAACTGTACAGAACAGAGTAGAACTTCTATTATCTTCATAAGAGCAGATTGACAGGTCTTTTCTCCCACAGAGATGCAGATTGAGTTAAAATTACTGACCATCCAGTTAGCAAGTGGGGACTTCTTAACTCTTGAGCCTCTAGTGTTCCTACTTGAAGATATAGGCCCTTGAATGTTCATGCTTCCACTTTTTTAAACATGTAAATTAAGAGGGCTTTACTATTGTTGATTTTTTTAATTTCACAGTTCTATTGAGAGATGATTCATGCACCATACAATTCAATGGTATATAAATATATTAACGAGTTGTGGAATCATCACCCCAATCAATTTTAAATATTTTCTTCATTTTTGTAATTATATTTATTAGTCCCAACTTCCCCCTAACTTCCCCTGCCATAACCATAAGAAACTGTTTATATTGTTACTGTCTCTATAGATTTATCTATTCTGGATTTCTACAAAGAAACTATTCAAAAAATAACCAACAACAATAACAAAATAAAACACAGGGAGACCTCAATCTGAAAGAAGTGAGATAATAGTAGAAATAAGAACAAATTAAAATTGAGTCAAAAGAGAAAAGAAATTATAAGATTTAAACATTTTACCCAGGTGTATCTCCATTAATTCATTAATATGCTCTGTGTGAGAACAAGGCTATTTACATCCCTTGCCAATGGTCCAAGGTAATTCAATGGAGGCTGAGTTCCTATGGGTACTCTGCAAATGGATTCTGTACTTATATTGGCATCTATTGTCTTCTTCAAGCCAGACACTCAGAATTCAATTCCCTCCTCTGATCTTGGATTTTATTATTTTCAATATTTGGATCACATGGGCTGGTCTGCTGCCTCCACATGGACTTAGCTGACATCTCCCATAGATGGTTACTTGTTTTAAGACAAGTTTTCAAGACCCCAGGTATTATTCTTTCTGAATGGCAGCATCTCATTTCTTCACTACACTTTGGCATCCCTATCTTCTGTGATCTCTTCCTGAGGGTAAGTATCGAGCAGGGTGTGGTAGTTACGTTATCTGGTGTCAACTTGGGATATTAGAGCTTAAGAGTGAATGGGGTGGAGTCTGGTCTGTCAATCGGGTTGTAGCCAATGAGTCCTCTGTTTGGGCTTGACTTTTCCTTGAGAATTCTGAGAACTCCTGTACTACCTCTTTGGAAGTGGATGCAACTCCCAGCTCACTCCTTTTGAGATGCTCTGCTGACAAGATACATGACACTACACTGAGAGACTCTGTGCCCTGGCAACTTGTGGGGCCACATGCAAACCACGGACAGCACTTAGATGCTTACAACACCTCTGAATCCGAAGACTTTCTACCCACTGGCCTGTGACAGACCTGATTTCAGTGTCATTGGGTGTGTTTTGTGAGTCTGAAGAGGATTTTATAGACTGATATCAGACATGTGGGCTAATATCAGACTTATGTACTTGATCTGGACTGGGTTGAAATGCTATCTTTATATACAATTACTCTTTATATAAAACTCTCCCATACAAACATGAGTTTCAATGGATTTGTTTCTCTAGTCTACCCAGGCTAACACAGACAGCATATGTGTTTGATTCTAATCATGGACAGTTGTACCAATATTAATACTACATGTCAATTATAGTTATCTTTTTAATTAAAGAAAAATGTCTTGGAAGTCCCTTCAGGTAGGACAGACTGTAGCAGTTCTTGAAGTCACTAAATCATGCTTGTAATTTTTTTTAGCACAGAAAGGCGCTTATCCTGGGTTTCCTTCCTTCCTTCTTAAAATCTTGATATACATATAATTAAGGATTTCTGTTTAACTGTGAATTACCTTTTCCCTGATCACTTAAAAATACTAATGTGCTAGGGAAAATGCTAATGAATCAACCTGACTCTAACATTATTGCTATCATTTCCTCGTTTAACTAATGTGGATAAGCTAATCTGAATTATTAAGCATGCAATGTAGCAAAACAGATCATACATAAAAACCATCCATCTCAGGCCTAAGCCTACAAGGAGAAAATGCAGTTCCATTTATTAATTCCTAAGTTCAACACTGAATTTGTTAAGTTAGTAAACTTTTTTAAGCCTAAGAATGTTTCATCTGAAAAATGAGTATAATTAGAATTTCTCTCTTAGAGGACTATATTGAGAGGGTAAAATGAGAGAATAGAATACCTAAAAAGTATTTAGCACAGTGCTTTACACACAGATCTGTGGCTGTAGAGTTGCGTCCAGCTCATATGAATCTGTAGACCAGAATAGAACTGCCCCAAAGAGTCTGCACAACTATAATTTTCATGAAAGCAGACTGCCAGAGATTCAAACCATCTACTTTTCAGGGATATGATAGATGCCCCCATTAAAAAATTGTTATTATGATAAAAATAATTGCTTTCTTATCATCTACTATATAAGATCATAACTCAGTTTCTTACCCAATTTGTGACTTCAGTTAGTTTAGCTTACTCTTCCACAGTTGATACTCTTTATTTGCACAACAAAGACAATGACATCTATTTTGAAGAGTTGTTGAGAATATAAAACTGAACTATATCTGTTTAGAAAATTGTCTGCAGATAGGTTCTCTACAGAAGCAAAATCAGTGGGGTTTTTGTATTTATCTATATATAGAGAAATGTATATCAAGAAATGACTCTCAAAGTTGTAGAAGTGGGCAAGTGTATGTCTAGATGATCAGATATTAAGATGGGTGCTTTTCCTGACTCTAGTAGCTATGGGGGCTGATAAACTCAAGATCTGCAGGAAGACCAAAGGTTGGCATCTGTAAAGGTGGATCAATCTATGGTCAGAAAATTAGATTTGTGATTGCGCACTCCAATGACTTCAACATCCGCAGGTCAAATGGTAGTCCACTAATGACTCCAAAGATCATCACACAATATAATGGGCTATTTGTTTAAATCCAAAGAACCAGAATTCAAGGGCCAGATAAAGAATCCATGCCCAGAGAAAAGCAAAGAAGTTTCTCTACAGCATCCAATTATGTAGGAGAGCCACCTCATTAAGGACATTTCCTTTTAATTGAGTTGTGACTGTGACCTATGTAAGGGAGTTCCAAACTGACATAATTATTTTTAAACTGATTGACTATTGATAGCTGGTCCTATTATGGACTTGACTATTTTGTGTTGTGTTAGATCTTTGGGAATTCCTTGTTGGTACTTATCAACAAGTAGATTCCCACACATAAAAACAGAATGAGACACTTCCCAGTCCTGCGCTGTCCTCACAAATGTTACGTTTGAGCCCCTTGATGCAAGTATTGTGTCAATCTATCTGGTCAAGCACCTTTCTCTCTTTCACTAACTCAAGCATGGCATCCTCCTCCAAGGACTGGGCTCTAGTGACATGCCCAAAGTACATGAGATAAAGTCTTGACATCTTTGTTACAAAGATGCATTCCAGGTGTACTTCTAGCAATACAGATTTGTTTGTTCAATAGTCCTCACCAGCACTGTCATTCAGCTTCATTGATTTCCTTTTATCTTCCTTATTACATTATCACTGGTATATAAAGTGATTGCAAATACGATGATTTGGACCAGGCATACCTTTGTCTTTGAAATACACTCCTTTCTTTTCAACACTTTTGAAGAGATCTTGTGCAGAAGATTAGCCTAATGGATTGCATAGGGCGGTCACGGAGAATTCTAACCCAGCCAATTTGAGCCAACATCTTAATTATCAAACAAACAAAAGGAAATGACAAAAATTTCTCTTAGGTGTTTTGTAGCAACCTGTAACATGAGATATTTCTTATGATGGCACTTACCATGAAGAGTCACTTACATACGCTTTTGATATTAGTGTCTACTCTCTAAATTTAATGATGGCCCTGGGTATTTACACTGCCACGTTGAACTGATCTGAAATGAATGGTTCACTATGACTTCCCACAGGCATTGATAGAGTCTGTCTGAGTCCATCTCCATTTATCTTCCTCACAGAGATAGATTTTGCTCTGTTGAATCACCCTGAGGCCTACTTGATGAGTATGAATGTTTTTAGTTGTGAAGTATCTGATGCCAACGAACTCTGACAACAGAAAGTCACTGTGTCCCTCTTGTATAATAGAGCTATGCCAGATGATAGCACTACTTGACATACTGTTTCAAAGAAAGGAATGTCTGGGTCACCTGGCTATCCTGAACCACAAAATTTGACTTTAGTTCAAGAAAGTGGTGAGCCTACTGTTTGGGGCTCAATTCCTCCCCACTCCAAAGACTAAATGTTAAAACTACATTATGAGATGAGAATTCTAGAATGCATGTATGAGAAGTTTCAAAATTCTCTTCCCTGGAGAAACTTCTATATTAAAATTGCCAAAGTTATCAAGGGTAATTGTTAAACATCTCTGTCGTTTCACCAAAGGACTTGCAACAAATTGAGAAGCATTAATTAAAGTCAAATCTATGGAAATTGTGTAATAGCCGGAGTTCACTGGATTTGGGCTAGGGGCTATATATACTCTTTCCTACAGTACACTTTTCAGAATGAGGTGTCATGGTAAATTCAACAGTGTAACGCCCATTCTCTTTTCTCCCACTTCCCTTCTGATTTAAGAGTTATTATGGTAGATATCATAGCCTGTGCATATCATCAGATCCCATTTTTGGGGTGTGCCTTGCTGCAGGACTGCTCTGTGAATCGTCAGTGCAATAAAGGAACCTCCAACTCCAGACCCTAACGACTACTACATGGATGATCTAGAAGGGGGGCTGATGAAGCATGTGGGTTCCCTTTCCCATTTGCTTTTGAATTTGGAGAGAGCTGTACTTTTTTTTTTACAAAAATCAGTTGTTTTAATGTACACCAATAATGAACTGTTGTAAATTGAAATTCAAACGGCAGTGACATACTTTTGATGTAGCTTGCATCTGTGTAGCAACTTTCATCTCCCCTAGATTTCTAGGGCAGAGGCAATATTTTGGGTATACTCAGAAGCCTGTAGATACTAGAGAATTTTGTATCAGAGATTCCTAATGGGCAATGGTGGGAGCCAGGTTGCTGCACGATTGCCCCCCAAAATGCACATATCCAAACACACACACATATATCCACAGAATTATACCAAGTTTGCTCCATGGAGTGGACCCAGTTAGAGTAGTGCTGCAATCAAGTTCACTACACAGAGAGTTCCCTACTACAGAGTCAGATGTACTTTCCAAGGGAATGTTAGAGCTTCCATTAAAAGATTGATAACATTCTGTTCCTTGTCCGTGGTAGTCCATTTTATTTGAATTGTGTTTTCTCACAGATTTTCCCATACAGTGTTGTCAAAAACAAAAGACCCATTGACTTGCAAATAGTAGAAAATGATAGCTGGTATGAGAGGAAAAGACTGAGCAGTCAGAAGTTTATTAGGCTAATCCAAAAAAAATTTAAAAATATTCACACTTGTCAGCATCTGTAAATAGAATCAACTCTACTGGTCAGGAAGACTGTGTGTCATCCCACCAGGTCAAATCACAGGGGTCCACACTTCAGAGGAAGTTAAGTTCATTTAAGTACTCTCATTAAATCACTAAATAAATAAGGAAGTGAACAGGTAACAATATACTCTAAGAAAGTAGCAGAGAAGACCAGTATCCACAGATGTTATAGTATATTATATAAAATGTTTACTTATTAATACTCTTCCCTGTTCCTCCATTATACATTGCTGTCTTCCCCCACTCCCTCCTTTTTAGTTGGCCACCAAATCTAGCCTTGGATTTGGACTGGTCCCTGTCTGTGTGATCACGAGGTATAGAAGAGACCAGGTACCAGATATCAAAGAACAACAACAACAAAATCATATCATTTTGTGTCCAACTTCCGTTATGATTGCTAAAGACAAATGTGTACATAAGCCAATGTTGTGAAGAAAGCTGGTGGTGCCCAGCTATCAAATGATATAGCATCTGAGGCCTTAAAATCTTGAAGGTAAGCAAGAGGTCATCTAGCTCAGAAGCAATAAAGCCCACATGGAGGAAGCACACCAACTTGTGTGACCAGGAGGTTTCAAGCGGATCATGTATCAGGCATCAAAAAACTAAAAATTATATCATTGTCAATCAGGAGGAGTGCAGATTGAGGAACCAAAGTACATCTGTAGGTAATGGGACATCCCCTTACAGAAGCCGTTAGGGTGCAGTGTAACAGTGATGAAATATACAACTTTCCTCTAGTTATTCAATGCCCCCCCTACCCACTAACATGACCCCAAATCTACCTCACAAATCTGGCTAGATCAGAGGATGTGCACTGGTACAGATAGAAACAAGAAACATAGGGAATCTAGGACAGATGGTCCCTTGAGGACCAGTGGTGAAAGTAGCAATACTGGGAGGGTGGAGAGAAAGTGGAGTAGAGGGAACCTATTGTAAAGATCTACATTTAAACTCCTTCCTGGGGTACAGACAACAGGGAATTGGGTCAAGGGAGACATTGGACAGTGTAAAATATGACTAAATAATAAAAGCTTATAGATTATCAATGTTTCGTGAAGGAGGGAGGTACAGGGAGGGAGGGGGAAAGGAAGGAGCTGATACCAAGGACTCAAGTAGAATGCAAATGTTTTGAAAATGATGGGGGCAACAAATGTATAAATGTGCTCGATGTACAATCAATGTATGTATAGGAGTTGGGGGTTATATGAGCCCCCAATAAAATAATTTTTTTTAAATCGTTTTTTTCAACAACTGGAATACTTACTATTTGGTGTGAAAGCAAGGAAGAGCATGATCAACAGAGAGGAAGTAACACCATTAACAGAATCTGCCTCTGTGGTTCTCAACCTTCCTAATGCCAGGATTCTTTAATAGTTTCTTATATTGTGGTGACCAACCATAAAATTATATTCAAAGCTACCTCATAATGTAATTTTGCAACTTTTATGAATCGAGAGATTCCTGTGAAAGGGTTGTTCAACTCCCAAGAGGGTCGTGACCCACAGGTTGAAAACCATTGACCTAGATGATAGAATCAGATTCTTCAACACAGCTAAATAAATATGTTGCAAAACAAGGGGAAAGCATGATTTAACAATGAAAGTGAGTCTTTAAGGGGAACAGCAACACTAGTGAGAGACAACATTTAGAATAATAACCATGTAAGATAAAATAGGTATCGTTGACCCAAGGACATAGTTCAGAGGTTTAAGAAAGAAAGAAACACAGGGAAGAAGTTTACTAAGTGATGGGATATTGAGGAGATTTCAGTGGGTGAAATGAAACCATATATCTATGAATTGTAAATGTATGACTAATTATTTGCTCTGTAAACCTTCATTCAATTCACAATTAAAAAGTTAAAACAGAATTAAATCAAAAGAAGGTAATAGCTCATTAATTTAAGAATATTAATAAATTCATATAAATATAAAAATCAAGTGGAAATTTTAGAGTTGAAAATTAAAATAATTGAAACTAAAATATCACTAAGGTGGCACTACAATAGACTTTGGTTTACAAAATAAAGAAATAGCAAACTTACAAATTAGTCCACATAAATTGTGAGAGAAAAATGGTTGGTCAAGTATGTTCAGCTCCTAATTTCTACAGACATGGTACTTTGCATAGTAAAAAGGAATGTGTAGATATCATTAAGTTGAGGAGTTTGAGATAATTTTGTATTATATAGGGTTCTAATGAAAACACAAAGCTTCTTATGAAAATATGATAGGAAGGTCAGAGACAAGGATGGAGATGGGACCACAGAAGTAATGGTTTTACTAATGCAAGTCACTTAGTCATGGAATGCAGACAGAAAAAAAGCTGAAAAGGGATGGGAAATGGATTTTCCTCAAAAGCCCCCAGAAGCAGTGCAGCATATCAACACCTTGAATTTAGTTCAGTAAAATGCACTTTAATTTTTGACATGCAGAATTGCATGATAATACATGTGCCTCGTTTTATGCCATTAGATTTGTGGTGATTTGTTACAACAGCAATAGAAAAAGAATACAGAGAGTAATAATATACCCTTAAGAACCAAGAGGGGAAAAAGAATAAAAATGGACAGAAATTGAAGGAAATATGAATTACTATTAAATCAATGAATATATATGTAAAAGGAGTACTACACAGAAAGATGGGTGTGGAGTATTACAATATTAAACAATATAATGACTTAAAGTCCTCCAACTTTGATGGGAAACACTAAACAATAAAAAAATGTACAAACTCCAAGTGGGATAAACCCAAGGAAATCTATTCAATATATTTATTTAACATGCATAAAGAAGAACAGAGATAAACCAAGAATTTTATATCCAGCATAACTGACCTTCAACAATGAATATAAAATAAAGACATCACCAGATGAGCAAAATACAGAGAATTCATTGGTAGCAGGCTTGCCTTACAAAAGTCACTAAGGAAATTTTTCAGGCTAAAGTTAAGTGACACTAGACAGTGATTGGAATACATAGGGGAAAAAACAGAGTGCTAGGAATTACATAGCTATGTATCATATTATATAGCATATATAAGACAGTATAATTACATATGCTTTTTCTTATCCTTGTTAAAAAGCAAGTTACATACATTATGTTTATTATTTTATTATCAGTTATGTTACATATAAAGTGCTATCTATTTGGTATGAAAGGCATAAGGAGTAAGGTGGGACAAAACTCTGTTGTTGTTTTTTTTTGGGGGGGGTGCATCACTGCCGTGGTGGTGGGAGTAGGAGGCCCAGTCTTGCTCGTGGAGAGCTGCTTCTGGATTTGAACCTCCAACCCAGTGGGCTGCAGTCCCGAGCACAATCACTAGTCCACCAGGGCTCAGCCCAATAAGGGAAATGGAAACAGATGACTATTCAAATTGACAAGGAAAAAGGGAGGGGACCTGAAACTCAAAATAAGATTAATAAAACAAACTATGAACACATACTCATTCCTCTTTGTTCTCTCAGCATCTTTGAAGGATATAAAATTATACAAAGTCACAATTATAATAATGTAATGCTGGGTTTGTAATATTGACTAATGTCATACTGTGTGCATAATAATAATATGAAACGAGAGTTGGGGATTACAACTAAATAGGTGTAAAAACTCTACATCTCACTAGATTGAGTATGTTAAATAGATATCAGACAGTGTAAGATGTGACATAATGATAATTGATAAATTATCAAGGGTTCACGAGGTAGGGAAATTGGGGAAGAATGGTAAATATGAGGAGTTGATACCATGGGTTTAAGTAGAAAGCAAATGTTTTCAGAATGATGCTGTCAATAGGAGAAAAATTTTAAAGTCAAATACACATGTTCATTGCCTCATTACTGTCCAGTCGATTCTGACTCATACTGATCCTGTGTAGGGTATCTGAGTTTGCAAATATTTATGAGAGCAGATAGTGTCATTTTTCACCCAAGGAATGGTTGGTCATATTGAAACACCAGCCTTGTGGTTGACAGACCAATGTTTACCTAGCAGTACCACCAGGGTTCTTTAGTATACAAATAGGTTGATCATGAATATCAACCATAGCAGAGCTGGAATAATCAATATAATAAAAGACAAAATAGCCTTAAAGATAAAAGGAACTTTATTAGAAAATATGTTTGGCAAAGAAGTAGCATTTGTACAATTCTGCTTGATGTAATTGAACTATGGAATGATCTATGTTTTACTTCCCCATTAATAATAAAATAATATACCTTAAGATAAAACTATATTATGCATATAGATGACCAAAGGATAAAATGAAAGGAAGAATTGTGGACCAATCACACTGACCATCACATAACCACACATACACCCTCCTGGGGCACGAACAATAAAAGCCATGGGGGTTAAAGTTGAATAAAATGAAAGCACATACAATAAGGCCTTGAACCTATCATACTCAATTTTAAGAACATCTCAAGAAAAGTCTTGATTCATCAAAAACTAGTGACAGAAGACTGGATGAGCTATGGGACAAAATTAAGGACATCACACATACATCGAGAAACCAGGAAGTCAATAAAAAGACAGGAAAGGAACAAGAGATCAAAGTGTATATCTGAAGAAACTGACACTTGCTCTTAGCCCTTAGGAGTTATCATTTGCTAAGGCAAATGGAAGAACTGATAAGGATGCAAAAAAGATGAACAGAAAATTTCAGAGGGCAACTTAATAACATGAAGTAAAATGTGATAATGAACTCCGAACTTGGGAAAGACCTAGAGTTAGAAAGCCTAAAAGGGAAACACACTCAGCGTATCTGAAACTGAAAAAACCCAAGAAAAATTTCAAGATTCTAGTTGAAATGACGAAATATACTATGGTTTCTACTTCTTGGTTTTCACCTTTCAATTCCAATTGTCAATAACTATAAGTACATCTTGATTACGTTTGATTAATTTTAGACTGAAAGAGTTGGTAGATTACTTCAATTTGTGTATCATTAGCTTTAGTAGTTAGTGCATCAATTTGGATAAGTGTTGTACTGATTGGATTTCCATGTGTGAGGATAGACATGACCCTGTCTACGACAGCATTGCACTTCAAAATAGCTCTTAAAATGCCCCTTTTAGCTATGGATGCAAAGTCATTCCTCCTGTGTTATTTCATGCAGAGTAAATCTTATGATTTTCTTATTCAAAATGACCAATAACAGACCATTTCAACTCACTAATGCATAGAATATCAATCTTTATGCATCCTATTTCATTTATATTGACTTCCAGTTTTCTGATTCATACTTTGTATGTTCCATGTTCAATTATTAATTGTGTGCAGCTGTTTCCTCTCATTTGGCGTTGTGCTCCATCTGTAAATGAAGGTCTCAAAGGTTTTAGTGCTGAAGACTTTATTCCCCGTAAGTTAATATGGTTGACTCTTTCTTAGTCATATTTTTAGTTTCTTCTGATTGGAAGGGCTCATCTTCTGGCACTATTTCTAACAATAGTCTGCTTCTATTCATTAGGTTTTCAGGAGTTGGATTTTTCCAAGCTTCTCATGATGTTTTTAGTAGCCACTTTCTCTGAAGTGGAAAGGGTATCCCTCCTTCATAGTCTGTTCTTCATTGGGAACGTCTGCTGAAACCTACTCACTTTGCCATTTTCTTGCCAGTGACATAGCCTTCAGCATCACACACAGCATCATTTCAAGAAAAGCTGACACAGTGGTATTATAGCATATGGTCAGCTAAAAGAGGGAGACCTTCTACATGGTGGATTAAGCATTGGACCAAAGAATAACTAAAATTTTGAGGACGGTACAGGGTTGGGAAGTGAATCTTTCTCTTATACATAGTGCCTGCTGGATTTGAACCTCCGACCTTGTGATGAAAAACCCAACATGCAATCCACCACACCACCAAGGCATCAATGAAATGTCCAGGACAGAAACTGAGAGAGACATTCACTGAATTAGTAGTTGTCTAGTGCTAGAAATGAGAATTTGGACCTAATGGGTGTGGGGATTTTCCTTAAGGTGATAAAATTTTCCAAAAGTAGGTTGTGGTGATGGTTGTACAACTCCAATGAAAATGGTAACAAAGACATTGAATTATGTACTTTGAATCAGTGGTTCTCATCCTTCCTAATGTCTTGACCCTTTAATGTAGGTCTTCATGTTGTGGTGACCCCAAGCATAAAATTGTTTTTGTTGCTACTTCATAATTGTAATTTTGCTACTGTTATGAATCGTAATGTAAATATCTGGTATGCAGGATGTGTTTTCATTGTTAGAAATGGAGCATAATTAAGGTATCAGTGATTGGTCACAAAAGCAATATGCAATTATATATGGTGAAATATTTATTTCTAATTAAAAGTAAGTGAAGTTTTCTCTTGAAGCATGGTATAGCATGGGTAATAGTTTTAATATAACAACAGTAGACCACATTACTACAATTTGTGACAGCATACATTAAAATGCCAACAACAGAAGGTTGAGACAGCGTCTTTTTCACCATATCAGAAATTTTCGGGGCAGCCTTTGCTAGAGCACAATGACAATCATCTTCCAAAATAAGTCTATTTCTATATTTAGACTTGATAACCAAAAAGCTGGAAAACACTTTCACAAAGATATGTTGTTGGCTTGATAGGGATCGATCAAGAGTAATGTAACAGAGAGAAACCACTGAATGATGAGAATGATAGTTGGATAAAAAGATAGTAAAAGGAAATAGAAGAGAAAAACTCAGAGGCAAAGAGCATTTGCAGAGGTCTAAATACAGGCATGAACATAGGTAAGTACATTTGTATATGATGACGGGGAAATAGATCTTTGAGCATATACTTATAGGGCTAGTATCAAGGAAGCAGATGGACATTGGACCTCCACTCAAGCACTTTCTCAATGCAAGAACAATTTGTTCTATTAAATTGGAATTCCTTGATGTTCACCTACCTGCCACAATCACTTAAGACCAATGTGTGCACAACCAAAAGTGAAGAAAGCTGAAGATGTCCAGCTATTAAAGATAAAGCATCTGGGGTCTTAAAGGCTTGAAAGTAAAGTAGCGGCCATATAGCTCAGAAGCAACAAAGCCCACATGGAAGTAGCACAACTAACTTGTGTGACCATGAGGTGTCAATCGAATCAGCAGGCATCAAAGAATTAAAAATCATATCATTGCATGCCCATCTTCCTGATATGATCATCGAAGACAAAGGTGTGGATAAGCAATTACAGTGAAGAAAGTTGATAGTGACCGACTATCAAAAGATATAGTGTCTGGGGTCTTAAAGGCTTAAAGGTAAACAAGTGGCTATCTAGCTCATAAGCAATGAAGCCCACATGGAAGAAGCATGCCAGTCTGGGTGACCATGAGGTACCAAAGGGATCAGGCATCAAAAAACTAAAATTTATATCATTATAAATGAGGAGCAGTACAGATTGGTTCCCATAGTCCATCTGCAGGGGAAGTAACATCCCCTTTAAGAAGGTTCACGGGGAGGAGATGAGTCACTTAGGGTTCAGTGTAGAAATGATGAAATATGCTACTTTCCTTTAGTTCTTGAATGCTTCCTCCCTTCCACTCTCATGAAATCCAGTTCAACTACAGGATGTTCACCGGTACAGATGGGAACCAGAAACATAGGGAATACAGGACAGATGATTCCTCTAGGGCCAACGGGTAGAGTGGTGATACTGGGAAGATGGAGGGAAGGTGGAGTAGAAAGGGGGAACCAATTATAAGGATTTACATATAACTTCTTCCCTGTTGTATAGACAGCAGGGAAGTGGGCAAAGGGAAACATCAGACAGTGTTCAATATGATAAAATGATAATAGTTTATAAATTATCAAGGGTTCATGAAAAAGGTTGTGCGGGGAGGGAGTGGGAAAAGCAGGAGATAATGCCAAGGGCTGAAGTAAAAAGACAATGTTTTGAGGATGATAATGGCAACAAATTTACAAATGTGCTTGCATACAATGGATGGATGTATGGATTGTGATAATAGTTGTATGAACCCCCAATAAAATGAATTTTTAAAAAGGTATGCTGTTGGAAATCGAAGAAGATGGTGCAACACAGTCTGAGACTGAACAGGATATGACAACAACCACTTGATCCAGAATTTTGTAATTGACGTGTAAAGAAATGAATTCTTGCTACATTGCTGTTAATATGTTCAATGAACTCCTCTTGTGCTATCTCAGGAACACCCTCAAATTTGATTATGGATGGCCTTCTGGTAAGTGCAAATGGGGTGTCAAGTAGATTTGGAAAGTATGATGAAACTCCATGTGCAAGCATGTGCAAGTGTTCTTTCACAGAAATTATCATTGTAGTTCTCTTGTCTGGTTCAATGTAATCTTCCTCAAAGAAAACAGATAAGGTAATCAACATGTAAATTTTATTTTCATCCATTTTTTTGCCAAAGCAGAAGTTTCATTTGGAATGATCAGATTTTTTTTCAGATAAATTGAGGCATGTTGCATTTGGTTCTTGTAGTGATAAACTTAACTCATTCAAGGTGGCAAAGATGTCAACCAGGTTAGCCTTTTTCTGCTGTTCACTTTTATCACTGAAATGTGTTTTGAACTGAGGTCTTTCTTTCCACTTAAAAATGTTTTGAGTTCATCATGAAGCTTAAGAAACGCGTTTTAAACTTTTTCTCTTGACAACCATCTCACTTCACTGTGAAATAGCAGAGCATTATTTGACACATCCAATTCATTGCACCATTGCAAAAATAGTTGACTGTTTAAAGTGCTTGCCTTCACAAAATTGACGGAATTTATTACACTTTTTATTACGCTTGTAACTCTTGCAGCAGTGTCTTCATTGATAATATTTTACAATGAATCACACAGTGAGTTCTGATAACTTTTGGTGACTCATTCAGTACCAAACATTGGAATCCAGCTTGACACCCTAGTATAGCTGGAGCACCATCTGTGAAAACACCACACACTTTTCCCCAAGAGATTGCATGCTCTTTCGGAAATCAACAACTGTGACAAATACATCTCGTGAAATTTCTGTCATTTAAAGAGTTTTGAAACACATTTTTAAAGTTGCCATCATTAATGTACCTCATGTAAACCAGTAACTGTGAACATTTGCAACGTCTGTAGTTTCAGCAAACTGGATGGTAAATATTGGAAGTGTGGCAGATTTAATTTCCTGGATTATCAGATCAAGAAAGTCAGCAGACATGTCATCTATTTTTTTTTATGGACAGTGTCATTAGACAAGGAAACTACACTCAATTTCATAACAAATTTGTCTGTGATCATACCTCGAACAATGTCTTTGTTCTCTGGCAATAGTGAATCTTCATCAATGGTGTGCGATTTTATAGTTCTGGCATATCTGAGTTCTACCAAATATGAAGCTTAAACGGTTGCTACATTTTGTTTGTGGTACTTGTCACCAGTGTCAAGTCTGACTTTTTTGAGTCCATCAGCTTTGTTTCTAAAATAGTTGGTATCCTTGCTGGCAAAGCTCGGATGCTTGCCATAAAAATGGTGTTTTAGTTCATTTTACTTCATAGATCCGGCTGATAGAATGTCACAACAAATAACACATTGAGATTTCTCAATCCCTGCTGTAATTATTGAGGTAAAATCATGCTGTACAAATTCCTCACTATATTTTCTTTTCTTAACTTCCTTCTCTACATAACCCATTATCATGAGGTGGTTTGCTAATGAAAATAATATATAATAATTGATTTAATAATATAAAAGATAATACATGGCATAGTTCAGTCTATAAAGTTCATTAAAATTTTCTCTGAGTTACCATTCTCTGTATTGTTTTTTGCATGCCTGTTACTATCACAAGGGGGCAATATTTACATCAACCACAGCTAAATATAAAAAGACCAATCAGCTTCCAGATTAAGTTCCCATGGTACAAATATGCATATAATATTGATGAGTTTACAGTACCTGATTTTACACTTACCCAAAAGTTATAATTCATGAAGTGTTTTTCCTCCAGTACTACTGCTTTCAACACAGTAGCTGATTTCTAGAAATAGCTGCTCTCTATTCATGTGTGACTGGTCCACAGAAGTACATGATGGCATCAACCCTGTCATATACACCTATATTTGTAGGGGTGTATGTGATGGGGTCGGCATGACAAAGTTATCACTCCAGGTACTCATATGTGGGCGTATCTGCATGTGGGCGGATCTGCCTGTAGAAGGATAGAGGAGTGGCGTCTCAGTTCCTAAGATAATCAAAAGTACGTGTTTTACGATGGTCTTAGGCAAACCCTGTGAACGGGTCTTTCGGCTCCCAAATGGGTCTGAGAATTTTTGCTTAAAATGATTTTAATGTACGCTGATGATATTTCTATAAACGATCAATATATAAATTGGCGTATTATATATTCCTTTATCTTGGAACTAAGCTGTTTCCATTGGGGCAAGGGCATAGGGAGAAAATGTGAAATAGAATATTTTGCATCTGCAACTCACATGTAGCCATTTACATTAAAATTCTACAAAATTAAATATCCAATTCCTAGCAGTGTTACTCACATTTCTTTGCTGAATAGCTAACATGCTGTTCAGTTAGCTACCTTCTTGAGCAGTGCAAATACAGAACATATCCAAAATCAGAGCAAGTTCTTGAAAACAGAGTTGCAGAGCTTTGCTGCAGCTTTTCCACAATACATTGCTGAATACTGAGGCCACTTTTAGGAAGCTGTTAAAACTTCATTTTCCTCTTCTTGCACTGAAAGAGGCCTTTTTGCATTGTTACCACTTGTTCTCATTGTTTTCCAATGCTGCTGAGGTGTTTTTTTTCTTTAGGTGTGAGAAAGCTTGCTTGCTGGTGTTAGTGCAGACAAGCAATTAAGAGATCCTCTGAGAGTGCTGGTGGGGGCATCTTTTTGTTCTTGTGAGAGGGCAATAGGTTACGTGGACAGAGGATGTAAAAATAGCTCTGAGAATACATATAGTCTCTGTGTGTGTTTCAGCAACAAAGAACATATTGTAGAATTTGGGAGAAAAGCTGACAAGGATCCAAAAGAAAATAAAAGATGCCCTGTTATTGCTATTAATCCTTTACTGTTTTCTTCTATATGTTGCAAATTAGCTTTTGAATTAAAATATTATTTGCAGAATCCCGTTAAGTAATCTCGTGGGTTTGCATTGTGCTTTTAAAATATGCATTCACGATTAGACACTTTAGTTGTTTAACAGCTAACAAGAAACATAAGAAAAGTTATCTGACTTTTTTAACTTAATTTTTTAAAAAATTTCTAGCTGCAATTCCTTAAGTGACCTTTTTTGAAAGTAAATTTCATATATTGGATCTTCAGGATCTGAAGTGATAAATGATGTCCTGTCAAAAAATGGACTACATCAGGGGAAAATTTGTTACATCATGAAATGCATTGCTTATTCACAGCTTCTTTCCTTTAAGAAGGCTTCATTAAATTCATTGCCTCTCAAAAGTCAAAATGCATCCTAAACCTTTTTCTTGCCATGTTCAGTTGAAAAGGTCGAAAAGACCTTTCGAATCTAGGCTGTAAATTCAAATATAACTCTGGTTGATTGTTGACAATTGGATCACAACCTTCACTCAAAAAGCTGTTGCACTCAATCTATAAGCCAGCCTTACCAGGATGTAAAGTCTAATGGCTTGTGACATTGCTAAAGGAAGCCACTCTAGAATGGATGAAACTGAGTAATCATATACATCTTCTAGTGCATATCTATTTCCTTACTACAGTCTCTCTCTTCCTAAATACATACATATCGTTAGTATTGAAGTTTTCCGAGTATGTGACAGGAATATTTTGTGACTTCTCACTCTCACTGCCATCAGGTCAATGCCAATTTATAGTGACTCTACAGACTTACTGCCTCTTGGGTTTCTGAGACCCTAATTCTTTATGGGAATAGAAGCTCCACCTCTCTTCCGTGGACAGTATAGTGGTGCCGACTGCTGACTTTGAGGAGAGCAGCCCAATGCACAACCACCAAGCCACCATTGTTCCTGGGGGTTTCTTACACATACTCAAATTGGACAGCTATCTCTTTTCACCTTATTGACAGTGACAAATCATAGAGAAAGCAGAACTGATAGGTAGAAAATGCAAGGATGAATTTGATGTTTGTAGAGTTAATTCACATTTCGAAGCCAAACAAAATTCTCTGTCAACATTTAAGGAGGGATTTAGATGGTTATCCCCTATTGCAACTAGAGAATCATGTTCTATAGCATATATTTCACTTTCACATTATTTTACAAATAATGTTTCATGTCTTGGGAATTGTGCTACTTGAGGTAGGGGAAATAAAGCCTTCATCCCAAAACCCTCACCAATCTGAAAAAGAATCTATATTTAATTTTCCCGATCATATTGATGAGAGAGCACGTGTCAGTAACTAAGTACACCACTGGCACACACAAACATCCACACACAAAAAATAATTTGAAAAACTCTTGCAATCAGCATTTGGATTTTGTGATGTTAGATATAGTAATCTTTGGGCATAGGGATAAGAGCTGGGCTACTCACTACATGGTCAGCAATTCAACCTCACCCACAGGCTCCAGGGGAAGGAGTCACTGGCACTTCCTTTTCAAATCATCACAGCTGCAGAGTGCCCTTCTACTCCAAAATACATGGTGTCACTGTAAGTCAGAACTGACTGGATGACAATTGGCTAACATTAATTATATGGATAAAATAATTTGTACTCTAAAGCTAAATTAGATCACTGAGGATCCACTCTACAATTACCACTCTGCAATTAAAATTCTGGGTCAAATTTTATTAGATGATCATGACGTTAGTTGCTAAAATTAGAAGTAGATCATTGCAATATCTCTCATAATTTACCAACGTGATATTTTAGATAAATGTGCACTACTAAGACATTGTTGTTGCTTTCAATCTACAATTTTCAATACTTTTTTCATATGAAAAAAGAGTCAGTCTATGGAATAATCTTAAATTTCCAAGTTTGCTTTTTCAAAATATACTTTTTGAAATGAAACATTATATAGCATCAGAATTATTTAAATACACTTATTTTCAGATAATTGACAGATTTCCATTCTTCTAATCTATGGAGACTTTACAAATGAGTATTGAAATGTAGTTCTAATTTAAGAAAATATATAGCAAGCATTTAAATTAAGTAGGCACTTGACTTAGTTTCATAGTGATAACTTATCAAAACTATTCATGATAACTCAGGAGTCCTGATGATATAGTGGGTCAGCAGTTCAAAATCACCGATTTGCTCTGAGGGTAAAATATGAGACTTTCTGATATGATTTACAGCCCAGGAAGCACACAGGGGCAGTTTGACTCTGTCCTACAGAATCATTATGAGTCAGAATCAACTCGATGGACGTAAATAACTGATTATTGTATGGGAGAGGTGGCATGGTATGACTTTAGCAAACAAATCAAGGTAACTTGAAGGATCTTTTTCCCTTGTTGAACCTTTGTATTAATGCTCCATCTGGAGGCCCATCATGGGTACTTATATTCTTAGAGAAAACAAATTCTGCCTGTAGCTACCAATAATACAGGGATCATGAAAAGTTAGGCTATCAGACGTTAAGCTATAAATAAAAGGATTTTTGTTCAAATGAATACAATTTTCTTTGTAAGTGTTGTTGAATAAAAAATAATGCAACTAAAATATTTATAATCCACTATTTATTAAAAATTAAAACCTTACAGGTTTTAAAAATTGGATTCCCTTTGCTTTGTTAAATTCACTTACTCTCAATGAAGAAGGTATTTCTCTAAAGAAGATACTAGAAATTTGCCGGAATAGTTCGATATGCAAAACCAAGAAAGCGATAGACATCCTATACTTCATGGCTTCATCCTTCATAGCCTACAACTCTCTCTCCAAACACAATCACTTAAAAAACTCTGTAGATAACCTTTCATGTGAAACAGAAACAATATAGGTAATGCTTTGAGCTTTATTTAATTAGAAAATTTAACTTGATTACAATTTTTTAATGTGATTTGAGTGAGTGTGCAGAGAAAATTGCTTCTCCACTCAACAATTCAAACACATTTTTATATCGATTGTAGTCCCTGGGATATAAAGTATTATTCACACTTCTTCTTTCCTTGTTTCTATCTTGTCCTGCCTTCTGAGGTTTATCCCTACACTAAGGCTGCCCTTTTGATCTTCTCTGATGAATTGTTCTCACGAGTGAGTACCTCCCTGATGTTGTTGTTCAACTTTTAGGTCTGTCTGCTACTTGACTGAAACTTGAGCCTACGAACTCAGTCCAGTTCCGGGCCTGAGGAGTGACCAGACAACCTAATCTTTTTTATTTTAAATCATTTTATTGGAAGGAAAAATTTTCCTGAATTTTTATATTGGTAGACTTATAAGACACTGATCATTTTGTGGTTGACACATGAGGAGTTTTCAACAGGTTTGCAGAAAAGCTTTTTCCTTTTTCATTTCATTTTTCAAAAAAGTGCTTGAAGCTCACTCATATTTCATTCAGCATAATGCCTTGGGCTATTTGAATATTCCTTGCATTTTTCAGTAATACAATATAGGCAAGGAGATATGTACTTCCTTTCAGTCATATTTTTATCAAGAATTAAGCCCTTTTAAAATCTTGTCGGCAATAGTGACAATATAGGTTATAGTATTTGAGTGACTCACATTTTGTTTAATTTGGTCACTACTGTAGATGACTGTCCTGTCAATTTTCTGTCATATGCATTCTCCTTAAATAGGCTTCTAATATAAAAACTGATGATGTGTATAATTATAGATTATAATATGTAAATTATGTTGCGATATTTTATAATATAGAATTAATACATATGTTTATATGCATATAGTATTTTGACAAGTAGTCAGGTTTTTGTATGCGAATGTCCTAATACTACTGCAAAAATGGTGGAGAGGAGCTGTTAGACTTCTCAAGGGGAGTGGAGAATCAAGTTCAACATCAGCTCGAGGCTCAGTCCTGGGAGGCAAGTCAGTAGACCTTCGTCTTCTCCTTGTTCTTCCACTAGCCCTCCCTCCCGAAGCATTCTGCTTTTCTGGTGGATTCCATAACTTGTGGCAATGTCTATGTCAAACTCACACAATGCTCATGAATGCGGGGTTCAGTGTCATCTCTAAGAGGATCAGAAATGCTCAAGACACAATGGCTCATCAGGAGCTCCTCCCCTTGACCATGCTTATGACATGTCTTTCATTTGTTCCCTTTCTCTCAGCCCAGCAGTCATTTGACCTTGCCCCTGCTCGGCAATTTGCAAAGCTCTTTTTGTTCTTCTCATGCTGTTGTTTATTGGTTCAGTTGTGGACATTTCCTTTCTTTCTTTCCCCCAACATTTTTATTGGCACATGATTTACATGCCATGCAATTGAACATTTGAATCGTGCAATCATATCAAAGGAATTGTGCAATCAGCACTACATCTATATTAGAGCATCCCCCACTCTCCATGCTTGAACAGCCTTTAAAATGAGTTGTGTGATCATGATCAGTTCTAGTGCTTCCTGCCTCCTCCTGCCTTCATTATTTACTCCTGAAATTCCCTTTCTATCTCTATCACCCACCTCCCCATTGCTGCATCCCTATAACACTTTGTATTTTTAAGGCACTGCACTCTGTCTATGTAAGCCTCACACAGCAGGGACGTGTTTCAAACACTGTGAATTGGCTCTCCTACCCCATTGCCCATGCAAATGTCCTGCCTGCTGCACTCAACCAGGAAGGTGATCCCTTTGTCTTTGGGGCTTGGTGCTGCCACCTAGGTGGTTGCCTCCTCCATCATATCCCTGGTTCCCAATGCTCCAGCTCCAAAACCGGAGATTTTCTAAGCTTAGGGTCCTTGGTGGTCAATGGATGCATTCCACTCTGCCTCCTTTTTCTTGATGGTACGTAACCCCCTCCCTCATTACGCTTCTGTAATAGCTCAATTCCCACATCAGAGTTCTAAGTTCTTAAACTCGCATTTAAACTCGTTAGCAACCATTTACAATTCAATCGCTCTATTCTCTTAGCACTTTCCTCCACTTTCCCCTACCTAGATCCTTCAGAGGAAATCGTGTGCAGAGTCCCACTCAGTCATTCGATGGAGGTGACAAAAATTATGGCAAGAGGTGACAATGTAATGTTTCTTTAATGAGTGAGAGGAATGCCTCTGCTTTAAGGAACTAAACATTGAAGAATTCAGTGGTAAATTAACCCCCAAATGGCTCAGCAATATAACGTCTGTGTTTGCATGCAGGTGTATATAGCTGTGTGAATTTATTTTTTGAGGGGAAAGGAGATGGCAATCTGACACAATATTAAAAATCAATGAATCAAGATTGGAAAGAAACATGAGTTCATGATACTTTCCCTGCAACTCCAGGTAAAATTTCAATACCTCCCAAATTACTTAAGGTACTGACATCAGAATTTCATTTCTAATTTGGCCAAAGGCAGTTTATTTTCTTTAAAATCAGGTATCAATGAAATATATGCTAGAACCATGTTAAAAAGGATTTCTCATGGTGGAGCTACATTCTGGCAACTGTGTGGGAATGTGAGCCAGAGTTCACCAGGAAGCATTGTGCTGGAAGTAACCGTGATTCAACTACTTTGGGGACCACTTATAAGATAATTACTTTCCATCATTATGTCGAATTATCCAAATGTCAGATGCATTAGGAAGCCACCATGACATTGCCCTGGGCTTTATTACTTAGTAACACCTCATCCATAGAATAACAAATTTCCAGACTGTATCAGATTGTAAAAAGCTTTATGATGGATATAAGCTTTCAAGTTTATATGGATGAATGTTCAGTCAGGGTCATCCCAGTGAAGTGGCAGCAATGATTACATCACAGAATTCAGGCAGTGGAAAAAATGTAAGTTAATTGAACAACAGCAAACCCCTGTATTAGAGAAAATTAAATTATAATGTAAAAAGGACCCTAATAAAACATTATGTTAAAGTTGTGACACTTCTTTACTTACAAGATCCAAAGACAATGCTTTTATGATATTGAATGTCTTCTTTTGTACATTAATAACCTTTGATGAATAATCAGAATCATATTTGTAGCTTAATTTTATTGAACACTGTAACTTGTGCCAGAGAGAATTCTTGGTGCTTTTTATATTGTCACTCATTGAATTTCATAATAACTTCAAACCCACAGACATCAAGTCTTGGGTTGAAGCTGAAATTTTTCCATTTTTCTAAAAATTTTCCAAGTGATGGTGCTGCTTCTGGTCTGGGGATCATCTTTGAGAACCACTTGTGGAAATAGATCACAGAGTACTCCTGTCTGAAGGATCAACTTTGAGAACCACTTGTGGAAATTGATCACAGAGTACTCCTGTCTGAAGGAAATAGATCACAGAATACTCCTGTCTAAAGGACTGTACCATCATTGGCTGAGGGATACTTCTGGGGTGGTAGCTTGCTAACACTTTGGGTCTTTTCTAATTTTGGATGAGCCTAACATGGGTCCTCCAATAGGGACAGCTTTTTGTAATAGGTGTCAGCATCAACTAAATCAGTGAGTGTAGAGAGGATATGAGTGTGGAGAGAATGTCCAACATCAATGAATATGTCTGCTACATTTCTCATTTACTGATGAGAAAGTTGAGACTGAAAGAAGTTGATTAGCTTTCCAAAATGGTAGTGTTCAGATATTAATTTGGGATTCAAATCCAGAAGTAAGAATATCACCTGTGAAATTTATGAAATGTACATTTTGAGTTATACCCCTGACCAATGGAATCATAAAATATGAGAGAGATGACAGAGACCCAGAATTTTGTCTTAACACGCCCTCCAGATGATTCTGATGCAGTACCAAATTTGAAAACTATTACTATAAGCACTATGCTTTTAATATCTATATTATACAATGCTAACACAATTAAGTAGAATTTCTGGGTGGTTAAAATTGTACAGTTAGCTGCTCAACTAAGAGTTGATGGTTCCTATCCATCACAGGCATTGTGGAAGAAAGGCCTGGTGATCTACTTCTTACAAAATCCATCCAACAAATTTTCTATAGAAAATATTTCTACTTTGACATACATGAGGTTTGCATCAGTCTATCCATCTCTCTTTGCACATCACTGTTTTTGATTCAATTTCATTTCCACAGTCTAGCTTGCCTGAATGGTGGACACTTAATGTACTCTTAGTATTGTTGGTGTCACCACAGTGTTTCCATAATTATGTGCCCACAACCAGAGGAAGGACTCAGATCAGCCAGGGCCTCTGTGCTGGAAGGCTGTCAGTGTTCCAGAATCTCTTCACGAGGATTCCATTTTATTATTTGATTTTTAAAAAGCGGATGTTCATAAAATTGCTCCATGTAATATGTCCATCTGGCCAGAACAAATGTACCATGCAGTATGCAGCCTGTCTGGAATCTGATGTTCCATTAAGTGTTCACTTTTCTCATTATCTGATGAATCCTATTCACTTTGCAATGCTCTAGGGAGAATGTCTTCCACTTTTCTAAACCTCCAAAGTTCACCATCTTTTTTATCCTTTTGCTCCTTATAACATTGCTTTACTCTATATCATTAAATTTATCACAGATCTTGGCCATCATTGGCTTCTTTAGCCCACCCTAAACCATATACCCTAGTCCATAGACTTGGTCTTATGCATATTTAGCATCTGGATTATGCCCATAAAATTTAACGAATGAAGAATATAAAGAACATCTCTCTGAGAAGACCAAAGTTATTATAGCTACTATTTGATTATAGTTGGAAAGATGAAACAACTAAAAATGAGTTATTTTTATATTTCCTTGAAAGTGTTGAGAAGTCATACCATTTTAGAAACATGATCAGGAACCCTATTGCTGTTATTCTGTGTAAATTCTTTCTAACATGACACGACATATCTCTTACATGGTTTTGTTTATTTTTACCTCTTGGAAACTGAGAAACACCAATGGCTACTTTCTGAATGTGGTTGGCAAGTCTTCAAATCAAATTGGAAAGTCTATCTTGATAGCTTTCACTTCTATCCCAGATATTGTGAACCTCAAATATTTCAGGCAAAAAGTAATATGAAAGCTAGCAGATAGACCAAAAATATGAAGAGTCAGGTTGAAACATACAGCTAGCATTGTTTTGTCAATTTGGCAGGACATTTTGGGATGAGAACAGATTTTGAAGGTGAAAAATGATTTATTTGGTCATCTCGAGATGCCCTTTCAATCTTTGATGTTTGTAGCAGATTATATTTTTAGTATCTTTCCAGTCATCTATTAAGACATGCCCTTTATGTCCTCTTACTTGGAATCTCTATGGCCCTCTGTGAGTGTTGAAATGAATGTAAGTGATACTCTATGACATAGGAGTTTGAATAGATACAGTATGTACCTGGCTCATTTTTCCCTGAGACACTTGATTTTGGAAACACAGCTGTGCTATAAGAAAATGTATAACACATGAGGAAGCCGTGGTGAAGAGAAAGCAGATATTTCAACACTAGATGACCACTTGCAAACTCTGAGAGTGAGCCATCTTCCCATGGCTTTTCCAATTCAAATCGCCAGGTCATACTACTTGAGTTGAGCCTTCTCTATCAAGTTCTGCTTAAATTTTTAAGTGATTTGTTGCATACCAATAAATCCCTGGAACAGAGTTAAAATAGAACACACCATGGCCAAAAGTAGACTACCACATAAATGCACACTTCACTCCCTTGGCATAGAAGAAAGTGGTTTTACACTGAAGAGTCATTTACTTTGTCTACCTCAAAAATGTTCATTCTTCAAGGAACATGCCACATATATATTTCTTATTGGAACTTTTTCTAAAACTCTGGTGAGCATTTACCATTTTCATGTGTGAGCGCCATCTATTTTCACTTGGTTCATGTGGTTGTAACCTGTTTTAGTGTTCTGATAATTTCAGCATTTATTTTTTAGTAGTAATATGGTCTGTGATATAATAAAATCTATACACTTAAAAGGAACAGTGGTTCATAAGGCTATTTTTCAGATTTATACAGCAAGCTTTAAACCTAGTTGAGAAACATTTTTTTAAGTTTGATGAAGACCAAAGGCTACTGACTTTATTATGGATTACAAGTCAATGAAAATAAAGCAAAAATCCTCACAACTGGGCCAATGAGACAATATCATGATGAGGAGTGAAAGGATGGAAATTGTCAAGAGATGATTTTACTTTGATACACAGTCAACATTTCTGGGAGCAGTGATCAAGACATCAAATGAGGAGAGTCCCGTAATACCATCACCAGAAAACAAGCATGGAAAGATCTCCTTAGCACCTACTGGAAAGGTTCTATGAGGAGAACTAGCATGAAATTCCTGACAACAAGAAAATAAACTTAACACCTAAGTGGACTCAAGTTTCTTAATGTGAGAGCATTAGAATTCCTCCTGACAATCTGCCCTTCACTATTGACCGATAGCAAGAGCCCCATCTGTGAACCCTGCTCCCCATTAGCACAGCTGCTTTGCCCCGCCCCTGAGGCAACCAGACAGCCAAATCTGGTACTTGGCTGGCCTTCAGAGGTGCTGCAGTGAGAGCAGAGTGATTGAGAAGCTTAGTGCAGGCATTTTCAGTGGCCAAGTTTCGCTTTTCACTATTTTTTCGGTCCTCTTCCTTTCCCGCGTTGTTCTCTGGTGCTCTCCTCCCTGAGTGTCCCCCTTCCCCAATGCAGCACACAAGAGTACACAATAACACTGTCAAAGGAGCAGGAATAGCCACTCACAAGGCACTTTTATTTTTCCTTTAATTTTTTGTTCTCATTTTTGATACTTCTCTTCTATTTTCCTTCCTTGCTTCTTCCCTTGCTTCCTTCCTTCCTTCCTTCCTTTGTTCTAGTTCTCTTCCACATCTGACTCTAGTTTCTTCCTTTGCCACTCTGCCCAGTTGAGAATATGTATTTCCCCCAGGGAAGGAGAAGCAGGTCTGTAGATTATGACATACTCACCAAAACAAGAATTCCCCCAATATATTTCAAATGAACTGGTATTTCACTGAAGACTCAAAGTCCACTTCAGTTTTATTTTTCCTTCTTTTTTGTCCACTGAGACTAATTATAGACCCAAGGGATTAGGAATCTGAAGAATTTTTAAGGCTGGGGGTTTATTCTGGTTTATAAAGACATATATTCTATATAACTACACAACCCATACCAACAAATGAAATCCATAACGATACCCCTTTAACACCCCACTCTGCCTAAATTTGGTTCTCTCTCTTTCTCGTTCTTTCTATTTCTCTTTCTCTCTCCTTCCAATCTTTCTCCCTTCCTCTATAATTGCCTATCCCTCTCCTCTCCTTGTTCCCACCATGTGCCTGGCATACTTGTAGACTTCATAGTCTTGTCTTTTAATGCAGAAATACTTTTCTTTGTTTTTATAGTGAGTTGTAAATTTGATTGTATTGGTGCATGCCATTCTGTTTCATGAATGTGCCAAAATGTGTTTATCTATTGCTCTATAATTAGATAATTTTTGGGTGTGTCCATGTTTTTTGCTATTATAGAAATTGTTGCAATGGACACAGTTAGTCTTTATTTGTAATATGTACTCAAGAGAGAAATTGCAGTAGAAAACCATAAGGTACTTGTGTTTTCATTTGTTTAAGGAAGTGCCATACTGATTTCTATAGTGGTTGCACAATTCTTAACATTTCTCCATCTATGTGTAAATTTGATAATGTAGAAGAAATAGACAAATGCTTTGAAATACATCATCTACCAAAATTAATACAGACAGATGTAGAAAACTGAAGTAGATAAAAATATAAGAAATAGAAGTCATCAAGAACCTTCTAAGCAAGGGAAAAAAAACCATTACCAATCTGCTTTACAGGGAATTCTACTTATTATTCAGGGAAGAACAGTCAGCTATCCTACACAGAGCATTCCATAATAAAGAATAGAGCAGCAAACTCCCAAACTCATTCAAAGACTTTGGCATAATCCTAATACCCAAAGCAGGCAAAGACCCCACAAAGAGAAAACTACAGACCAATGGCCCTCATGAATATACACACAAAAATTATCCATTGATTTCTGGCCAACAGGAGCCAACAACATTTCCAAACAGGAATTCATTCTTACCTGGAATGCAAAGAATAATAGCCATATGAGCTATTAATGGATGCAAAAAAGGGTTGGCAATATAGAACACACATTTCTGATAAGCAACATTTAGTAAAATAGGTATTCCTCGACATAACAAAGGGGATACATGAAGTTTCAACAAGTAATATCACTTTTATTAGGGAAAACACAAAACATTTCCCCCCAATATAGGAAGAATCCCAATATGACTTAGGTCACCACACTTTTTGAACATAATGTGGGAAGTCATATCCAGAAACATAAAATAGGAGAAAGAAATCAAGGGAGTTGAATTGGGCAAAGAAGTGAAATTCTCACTATTTGCAGATAGTATGATTTTTATAGATGTAGCCCCAAGATTCCCTCCAAAAGGCTGTTGCAAGCATTGGAGGGATTTGGAAAGTATCGAGATACAACCAGAAATTAATTGGATTTATATGTATCAGAGAAGAGAGCTCCAAAAAATACATCAAGGAAAAATGCCATTTACAGTCTTATTCACAAAAATATGTAATGATAAACCCAACAAAAAACCTTAAAAGGTTTGTTCAAAGGAAACTACATAATATTATTACAAGAAACCTAAACTAATGGAAGAATGTTCTGTGTTTAAAGATAAGAGGACTTCATATTGTGAAAATGTCAATATTATCCAAAACAATCTTTAGATGCAATGCAGTTTCAATCTGTATTGCAACTTCACTTTTTAAAAGAAATGAAAGAAACTAAGACTAATTATCAAGCTTATCTGGAGAGGAACAAGTCCCAAGATAAGAGAGAACTTCTATTAAAAGGAAAAGTAGGATGTCTAACTCTATTATGGGGCTGAGCCCCGGTGGCATAGTGGTTGTGCGCGGGACTGCTGCCCACTGGGATGGAGGTTCAATTCCAGCTCCACAGGGGCAAAGGATAGGCCTCTTACTCCCACCACCAGGGCAGTGATGCCCTAATTAAAAAAAGAAATCATTTAACTCTATTATGTAGGACAGGGATGACTAGAGAAGCAAATCCAGAGACATTCATATATATGTAAGAAAGAGCTTAATATTAAGAAGTAATGTCTATCAGGAACTCATCTTAGTCCAGTTCAACTCAAGTCCAGAGGTCCTATAATTCTCCATAAGTTCTGCTACTGGCAATGATACAGAATGCAGGAACATTACTAGTGGATCCAATGGTAGTGGATGTATTTCCAGGACTCCAACAGGTGTTTTACTTTGCAAAAAGAAGACAAAGGCAGTGTGTATGTGTGTGTGTGTGTGTGTGTGTGTGAGAGAGAGAGAGAGAGAGAGAGAGAGAGAGAGAGAGAGAGAGAGAGTAGGGGGTGGGGGGAAGGTTCCCAGGATTGCCCTTATGAGAGGGCCACACCACAATGTAAGTACCATCAGACTGTGACAGGATTAACAGAATAGACTCTACCCCTAAACCTTTAGATCTTCAAATTGACACAAAATCATCTAACTACCACAATTACCTAACCTCAGAACCTACTACACATCCACAGTGGTCAAAACAGCCTGCTACTGTCACTGTGATAGTTACATAGACCAGCGGTTCTCAACCTGTAGGTCACAACCCCTTTTGGGGAGTGGGGATCTAACAACTTGTTCGCAGGGGTGGCTCAATTCACAGCAGTAGCAAAATTACAGTTATGAAGTAGCAAGAGCAATAATTTTATGGTTGGGGAGCCACCACGATATGAAGTAAATTAAAAGACAATAGGAAGGTTTGGCACCACTGACACAGACCAATGGACTAAGAAATGAAAGTTTCCAGCTATAGGCAACTGATACTCAACAAAGGTCCACCAAAATTACATGGTAAAAAGACACTTCCTTCAACAAATGGTGTGGATGTCCATATGTTGAAGAATGAAAGAGGAGGCACACCTTGCCGCATGTATCAAACAAACTCAATATGGATTAGAGATCTAAATGTCAGCCCTAGAGTGAAAAGTATTGTCAGGCAGGTATAGACTACCAAATATAATAAAGGAAGCATGTTCAGTGGAAGGCAAAATGGATGACTAGAATCTATAAATATAAAACACTTATGTGCATCAAAAGATTTCATCTCAAAAAAGTAAAATAAAAGTCTATAGATTAGGAAACAATCTTTAGCAATTGCACAATGAACAAGAAACAATTTACTAAAATCTATAGAATTCCTCAAAACTTCAATAAGAAAAATCCAAATAATTCCATTAAAAGGCAAAGTTATACTCTGTCCAATAAAATTGCTATGAGCCAGAACCAGTTCAGTGGCTCAGTATGTGGTGCTGTTGTTTCTATTCTTTTTTTCTAGCTGTTCTTTTTCAAAAGTCATTTCACTGGGGACTCATAAAACTCATCCCAATCCACCCATCCATCCATTGTATCCAGCAAGTTGTACCTTTGTTGCCATCACCATTCTAAAAGCATTTTCTTTCTACTTGAGCCATTGGTGTCACCTCTTCATTTCCCCCCTCCCTCCCTGCCCCCCCCCATGAACCTTTGATAATTTATAAATTATTATTATTTTGTCATGTCTTAAACTGTCTGATATCTCCTTTTGCCCAATTTTCCGTTGTCCTTAAATTAATTTTCTAGCTATTAGTGTTGTAGTAATTCTAAATTAATCAATACTAGCCTTGATGAAGTGAACACTGGAGAAGTAGATGCTATAGCAATGTGCAGTGAAGAAAGCACATGTGGTAGTTATATTATCATCTTTCAATTTGAGAGGATTGAGAGTGAAGGGGTAAAGTCCAGCCTGTCAATCAGGTCATAGCTAATGAGGTCTCTGGGTGGGCATGAATTTTTCCTGAGGCTTCTGGGAACTCCTGTATTCCTCCTTGGATGCAGGAGACATGCTCTCTCTGCTCACTCTCTGAGAAGACTCATGTAACGAGGATGATGGAGACAGACTTCTGGAGTCAGTCTCCACGTGGACATCCCTGCCAGAGTGAGATGCTTATAATGCCACTGGATCCACAGAACTTCCCATCCACTGGCCTGTGATATTCTTGCATTTGGCATCATTGCATGTATTTCATGGGTCTGAAGAGAACTTTCTAGAGTTGTACCAGATATATGAGCTAAAATAGGACTTGGGCTGGGATGTCTTCTCAATATTCAATTGCTTTTGTATATAAAGCTTTTCCTTATACACATGTCAGTGTCTATGAATTTGTTCTGTAATCTACCTACATTTGCACAGCTGATCATACCTGCCTATCAGAAATAGCAGCATTTGGGGTTTTGATAGACTGTGTTTACACAAACAATCATCTTAGTAAGATGTCAACTAAATCCACATGGAAGAAACACACCAGTCTATGTGGTCCAAGGATGGTAAATACTAAAATCTAAATTATAATATATTGATATCAGTGGTTACATTGTGAACACTTGTTTTGCAGAAGACTATGCATGACAATGGAAGTCCCAAATCCATTGCCAAGGTCCAATGAATGGCCTCTGAACATAGTGCGGGGATGTGAATAGCTTTGATATCGGATAGAGTGTTGTAAAGTCCATTATCTGATATCCATTTTGACCCACTTTAGACTTGTTTCAGTTTTAAAACATTTTCTACTGTCTGTTTGATTGAGATTTTTGTATGTTTTCTCTAGTCATTGTTGCTATTTCGTATGTTTGTTTTCTTCCTGTTTGTGTTTTGTATGATTTTATGAATAAGAAATCCAGAATTGGTAAATCTTTACAGAAAATAACGCATCGATAATTACCTGCATACATGGCAGGGAAGAGTGTGTGGGGGGGAAACTGGAGACGTCACAACAATGATTATGAGAAGAAAATATCCTGAAATTGAGTGTGGTGACTTTTGTTCAACTCTTCTTTATATGGTCGAACAATTAAATTGTTGGATATGAAAGTATTTTCCAATGAAGCGATTTAAAAACATCAAGGTATCTATGTCTTAAAAAGTAAACTAAACGATGCTGAATGGATGAGAGTAAACAATAATGAAATTAATCAAATGGTATATTGCATTGGGCAGTGCTCTGCAGAAGACTTCTTCACAGTATTAAAGAGCAGAAATGCCACTTTAAGGAAGAAGATAGATTAGGCAAGACCCAAACCTGTTTGTTCTGGTTATTTTTTTTCTCTTTTGCGGCATCACTGCCCTGTTGGGAGTAGGAAGCCCATCCTTGCCCTTGGAGAGCTGCTGCTGGAATTGAACTGTCAACCCTGTGGGCTGCAGTCGCACACACAATCATTATGCCACCAGGGCTCAGCCCTAGTCTGGTTATTTTTAATTGTCTCTCCTGCATGTGAAAGCTGAGCAATAATCGATTAGAGAAAGGGGACAATTTGATGCGTCTGAATCATCACATTGGTGAAGAATATAGAAAGTAGCTTTTTCTTCCAGAAGGACAAGCAAACCTGGAAGTAAAGGCAGAATGCTTCTTGGAAGCAAGGATGGTGAGTATTTGTCTCATGTTTTTTGGACATCCTGTCGGAAGAGAGTTGTCCTCAGAAAAAGGCATCATGCTTGGTAAATTAAAACAAAAACTTAAAAGAGGAAGGCTCTGATTGAGATGAATTTATGAAGTGCCTACCAAAATGAATTCAGCCTTAACAATTTTGCAGATGGCACAGGACCATGCTATTTTTAGTTTTACTGTATGGAGGATCACTAATGGATTGGAGTGACTCAACTCCCTAACAACCACAACATCAACCAAAGAAACAAATTCACTGAGGTTTAGTAGAACTATCCATTTGGAATTCCAGGGCTATAAATATTTATGAGATCAGAAAGTTTTTCTTTCTCCTGTGGAGTGCCTTATGGGTTCCAAATCTGCCCTTGCATAACCCACTGCACCACCAGGCATCTTTAATAATAATAATAATAATACCTTCTAGCACACTTACCTTTGAGGCCAGCAGCATAGGAAACATGATCTTGTTTAGATGTAAGGGAGTGTTTACAGCATTTATTCTGATTTATGCATATTTTTAAATGAAGTTTTAGCCTTTTATCTTGTGAAATAAGAGGCTCAGGTATCATGATGGTTAACACATTGGACTGCTAACTGGAAAGTGAGCAGTTTAAATCCACCAATGATTCTGTGGGAGAAAAATGAGAAGTTCTCCTCCTGTAATGATTTATAGTCTCAGAAACCGGCATGAAAAATTCTACTCTGTGTGGTGGGGTCACTATGAGTCAGGGTTGACTCAATTTCAATGAGTAGAAGTTTTTTTGATCTTGCAATACTGCTTAGCACAACATCATCTCCACGGATTTGGCAACAATGCCTTTTAGAGAGAAGAAAGGGAAGATTTTCAGCTCCTCTTTGCTTCAGAGGAACCCATAGTACTCCATCCATCCTTAATAAGGCAGAATAAAGCATATCACCCAATTGAAGAGTAGAGGGCTATGAATTTTCTCCACTGACCAATAATTTTCCTCATGCAATGGTTATCTGGTGGGAAGAGAGCATAAATACTGGGTGATCAGCTATCTTTTCTGTGAGGGCTAAACTCAGACATGTAGAATAGTATGAAATGAATGCTATGAAAGTGAACTAGAATAACTCAACTGAAATCTGAATTCCAATATTAATTAGCTACAAAAACCTGGTTAAGTCTCAACTTTTGTGTGATTGCTACATGTGTCAAGAATTAAGTGCTTGACTACTCATGGCAAGGTTGACTGATGGCTTGAACCTACCCAAAGGCACAGTGAAAGCAGACCCTGACAATTGGCTTCTGAAAGCTCACGTACAGGGTGTCTATGAGTCAGAACTGACTTTCTGACAATGGACTTGTTCTTTTGTTTTTTAAAATAAATATCACAATAGTAAAATGTATCCTGTACTGGAAGTGAAGATCAAAAGCACAGTGCATTATAAAGGCATTGTTGAGAAACAACAAACAAACAAGCAAGGAAACCACTCACTGTAAGGGAAGGCTTTCTTTCTCTGTTCCTGTGGGAGAAGGTCTTTGTCTTTTTTCCACATTTGTTTGCTAGGCTCCTATCTTTGGCTTCTATCTTCCCCCCAACTGTGATTCTTTGCTTTCTTGCTAAGTCTGCATCTTTCATTTCACAAAAGAGATGCTGACCCCCAGCCCCACCCCATAGACATCCTACACCAAAGCGTTGGACTGTAGTACCACACAGGGTCATGCAACTGAATGAGAAGGTGGTGAAAATTTTAGCAAACCTGAAAGGTTTCTTAAATCACAGTGACCAAAAATTAATTAAAAATCAAACACTTAGTGATACTAAGGTGGCTTTAGCTGCACTAGCTCTGGATGAAAATTACGTTTAAAGCATCATGTCCTGTATCATAAGTATCTAACATATCTGGTCTATTCTCTTTTTAGGCATTTTTTTTAACTTAGTGTCCTCCTGATAACTCACCCCAATTAAAAATTTTTTGCTTTATAGATCCCAATCCAGGATAAAGTGTAAGACTCTGTTTTATCTGACCCTGCAGTCTTTCCCGTGCATCATTCTCATACCTCCCAAGGGGTGATATAATGTAAATATTGCTATACATTAAGTTTTCTCATGAATATACCAAAGAAAACTTTATTGACAAATGGGGTGATAGTTGCAGGCAGAGTTAGGATTTTCATCATGTGTTTTTGTTTTGTTTTCCTTTTTTTTTTGGGGGGGGTCTATATCATTGTCATAACTGCTTTAAAATATAAGATATCATAAAATTAAGTGTTTTGATTTTTTATGTAATAAGGCTATGCATTTTTAAAGTGTATAATTTTTTCTCAGAAAAGATAGATTATAAAAAGCCTAAGAAAAAATAACCACAAAAATTCAGCATAGTTACTAAAACAATTAAACAGTTACTATTGAATAAGACTTACTAGGTATTGGTTGCCTTGTATAAATTATCTATTTACATTTTAAAAACTCCTTCTTCACCAAGAATATTATGATCTGAATGCCAGTGTTGAGAGACTATGGTACAGAGAATTAAAGTAATTGGCCCAGAGTCACTTAGCTAGTAATAAGGCAAAAACGGAGTTGATAGGCCTTAACAATGAGTAAGAGGCGAGTTTTGGATTTGTGCTTCTTCTGTTTGACTTCTGTACCTAAACATTTAATTTTCGGAGGTGCCAGCTTTCACTTTTGTCATGAATCTATGGAATACAATAAAAGACTGACAGCCTGTTTCTCCTTTCTTTAAATAGTTTGGACAATGCAAGAATCTTTCCCAAAAATCATGAAGAATGATGTTAAGGATATCAGACATTATGCAGGTTCTATGAATATCAATTTCTACTTATATAAAATTATTTTATCAGGGTCTAAAGTTGGGCAGATCACTGAAAAAAATATACTGTTTAAAATATACAATGGAGTGCTGGTCCTCTTTCATTGCAGCCAGATACTCTGACAAGGGTATTGGAAACACCTTGCTGGAAGACAAAAGTATACATTTGTCCACATAGTTCACAGGTAAATAACTGCTACTCAGAAATATATATGTGTGTAGCTTTCCAGCTCTCTTCCTATCAGAGAGAAACCTTTGAAGGGTAATCTGTGTAACACGTAATCTCAAAATCCGAGAGGATTCTTGTTATTCTGGGTAACTTCCGATAGGAGTGCATAAGCATTCATATGAAATGACAAATCTATTGCATGCATCTTTACCGTCTTCAGGAACTTTTTAGTCCACCACTGAGTTTTCTTCTACTTACTAAGGTTTTATTGAAGTTTTTCATTTTCTTTTTCAGTGTAGACGGCGATAAAGGCAAAGGAAAGGCAATGATTTCAGTGTTCCATAAAATATAATACATGAGCTAACATTTGAATATACAGTATTAAGGACTCTAGGATGGAGTTCTGTACTTGGGAGCACTAAATTTCATGTAAGGATATAGTTCCGTGTTCCACAAACCTGTAATCACCTTCGCGGTTCGTGAATGGCACATTTTAGACTCAGGGGGAACTCTCTCTGCTTCTTGGTGATGTTTTGAGGTGATTTGTTGTGGCATATACTGTTGTGTATTCAGACTATGCTAAATTTCACACTGACAGAAAAGAGATTGAGCCACAAGGCCATATAATATCCACATATAAGGTTTATTCATTTTTCAAAGCCTGGTTACTGGTACAAAATAGCTGAAACCCTTTGTTGTTTTGATGTTGATATTAAAAGTTTGAATTTTGTAAATTCCAGAGTTCTTTACATGGAAATAATGCTTTTTAATACATAGTCTTATAGCAGAAAACATGGATAACTCAATTGGCGTAATGACTGTGATAGCAAAATGGCTATTAGCTACATGTCTTCAGCGGAGCCCACTGCCATTAAGTAAATTTTTCCTGAAGGTGACCATGTGAGACAAAGTGGACCTGCTTCTTTGGGGTTCTCACGCTGTATTTACAGGAACCTACCACTAGTCCCTGTGTGTTGCACTCTGGTGTCTTGTTGGTTGCTGGAAGTTGTGATGCTGGTATTTCAAATACTGATAGGATCACCCAAAGGGAATTCATTTCAACAGAGCTTCCTGACTAAGAACAGACCCCAGAGAAGGAATAGGCTATCCACTTCAGAGGAATTACCCACCAAAAACCTATTGGGTAGCAGCTGAACATTGTCAGAGAGAGTGCTAGAAGATGATCCCTTCTGGTTGGCAGGCACTCAACATATTCTTTTTCAGTGTAGAGCTGACCATAATGATATGTTTGGAGTAAAGTCTTCAAAAGTAAAGCCTTTGGAATGACCCATAAAGAGAAGAAATAGCCCCAAATGTCAATTATTTATTTGAACTAGGACTGTAGAATATATAAATATAGAAAAGTTGGAAGTCATGAACAAATGAAATAGAACCCATTACAATGGATATCCTAGGTATACCTGAGCTGAAATGAGCTGCTATTGTCCACTTTGAATCAAGCAGTCACATCGTTTACTAGTTAGAGAATGATAGATCCAAGAGTAAAGGTATCACATTCATCTTTCAAAAGGACATTTCAAGATCTATCTTAAAGTGCAGTGCTCGCTGATATAGAGTACTGTCTATACTCATACCAGGAAGTCTAATCGACTGAAATATTTTTTTTTTGCAAATGCATATACCAACCACTAGCACTAGCTGCTACTGAGTCGACGCTGACACATAGTGACTTCCTAGGACAGGATGAACTGTCCCTGTGAATTTCTGAGGCTGTAACTCTTCACAGGAGTAGAAAGCTCCGTTTTTCTTCTGCAGTGGGAATCGAAGTTTCAACCTGCTTACCATGTAGTTAGCAGTCCAACTCATAACCACTACTTTACTAGGACTTTTCTAATCCCTAAAGCTAGTGACAAGGAAATTTGAGAATTTTACTATCATCTTCAGTTTTAAATTGATCAAATATGCAATCAAAATGTATTGCTATTTATTGGTGGTTGGAATGCCAAAGTTGGAAACAAAAAGGAAGGGAAATATGCCCTAGGTGATAGAAATGAAGCCAGAAAGAATTTAGTAAGAGTAATAACTAATTAATAGCAAATACTATTTATTTTTTTTGGGGGGGTGGGGATCACTGCCTCAGCTGGTCGTGGGCGCTATCCAGTGCTGCTCCTGAGAGCCGCCACTGGATTTGAACCGCCAAGCCCGTGGGCCGCAGTCCCGCACTCAACCACTTACGCCACCGGGGCTCAGCCCCCACAAATACTATTTTTAAACAACACAAAGTCAACTTCTCTAGATGGAATACACAGAAATTACATTGCTACCCCTGTGAGAAAAGTCTATGGAGAAGTTCAATCATTAAATGAAACTGGGCGGCAACAGTGTAACATACCATCAATTGCTCTTTTGTAAGTTAAAGTTGTAGCTGAGGAAAATTGAAAGAAATCTGTGTTAGTTCGTATAGACTAAAGAAACAAATTCATAGGTACACACATATACTATATATATATATATATATATATATATATATATATATACACACACACACACAAGAGGAATGGAATATTGTGAAAGCAACCTGACCCAATTCAGTCAAAGCCCACAAGTCTGATATTAGCCCATATGTCTGATACCAGTTGTGTTAGTCCGGGTGGACTAGAGGAACAAATTTCAGAGACACACATATAGGTATAAGGAAAGGGTTTATATACAAAAGAAATGTGATCTTAAGAAGGCATCCCAATCCCGTCCAGTGCAAAGTCATAAGTCCAATAATAACCCATTTGCCTGAAATCAGTCTATAAAGTCTGCTTCCGACTCAGGAAGTCACAGGTCAGTGGGTGCAGAATTCTGGCGCCGGCAGGGGTCTCCCCATGGCTCCTTGCTTCCAGGGCTCGGGTCCATCAACAGCATGCCACTCCAGCTTCAGAGGTCTGTCTTCATTAGGGCAAAGCCAAGTGGTCTCTCCACCAGCTACTCCAGCCTCCCAGCCGCCGCCATTCTGTGTTGCCCGTGGTTAATCATCTCTCAGACTAACTCCCAACAACTGGGGAAGATAGCTTCTCATCTTCACGAGGGAAATATCGTGAGATTTTCCAGGAGTCTCAGGTGAAAGCCATGCCCACACAGAGGCCTCATCGGCTACGTGGTGGCTATCTCCAGATTAACAGGCCAGACTCCACCCCTACATATCAATCGTAAAATTAACATAAACACATGACTGTCACACCAATCTATAAAATCTTCTTCAGATTCACGAGGCACCTGCAATAATGTCAGGACAATCACAGCCAATCGCAGCAGTCTTGTGTGTCCAATAGTGGTAGAAGTATCTTAGTGCTGACAGGGGCCTCTCTGTGGCTTTTCCAGCATCTCAGTGCTGGCAGGAGTCTCTGCATGTGTTTTCTGGCTTTCATGGTCTGGTTCCATGAGGGTAAGGCCATGTGACTTCTCCTCCAGGATGTCTCACAGGGAGTCAGCCTTGTGTCTTGTCAGTAGAGCTCTCCAAGGGACTGAGGAATGAGTGTCTCAACTCCAAGGGAGTAATAAGGCCAGATTTCCTAGAATTCTCAGAAGAAAGCCATGCCCACACAGTTATCATTGACTATCTCCAGATTGACAGGCTACCCCTACACTCCCAATCCTGAAATTGGCACCAGTTTAGTGACTACCACAAAATACATCAGAGCCAAAACACAACCTTGAATCTTTCGCACCTCAATTTCAAGTTTATCTCAAGAACAAGCTTGCTGCACTGAACACTAATGATGGAGAAGATGAAAACATCAAGAATGTATACATTAAAAAAACAAGAAATAAAGAAAATATCAAAATGGATGTCTGAAGAGATACTAATATAGGAAGCATCAAAGAGGATGGGATGAATATAAAGGGTCATTGTAACAGAAAAAAAGAGTTAGTGTTCAACCATTTCAAAAAGGAGGATATGATCAAGAACCAATAGTACTGAAGGAAGAACGAAGTCTACGCTACACTGATGGCACTGGCCCAAAACAAGATTATGAATTGATGGACTACCAATTGGAATGTTTCAACAAACTTTTGAAGCATAGGAAGCACTCACTCATCTATGCCAAGTGATTTTGAGGACAGCTACCTGGTCAATTAACTGGAGGAGATTCATATTTTTTTCCTAGTCCAAAGAATACACAACATAACAGAATACACAAATTATAAAATATTAGTATTGCAGGCAAGTAAATGTTTACTAATTTTTTGCTGACTATGAGAAGGCATTTAACTGTGTGGACCATAACAAGCTGTGAAAAGCCTGGAGAAGAGTGAGAATTACAGAATCCTTCATTGTGTTCAAATAGAACCTTTAGTGTGGACACAACTCCATGTAAAGAAAACCTCAGTCCTCACAACTGGACCAGGTAACATCCTGGTAAATAGATAAAAGCGATTCAAGTTGTCGACTATTTCGTTTTCCTTGAGTTCACAATCTATGCTCATAGAAGCAGCAATAAAGAGGTCAATGTCGTTGTCATGCTCAAGTCCTCTTTAAAGTGTTGAAAAGCAAGGATGTTTCTTTGAGAACTAAGATTCCTTTGATTTATTTTAAATTATCTCATATGCATGTGAATGCTGAACTTTGAGTGAGGAAGGTGGAGAAAGAATTGATGTATTGCTGATAAGGAATATTGAAAATACCATAGCATGCCAAAACAAACAAACAAACAAAACAAAACAAAAAACACACAACTAAATCTGGCTTGGAAGAAGTACATCCAGAATGCCTCTAGAAGCAAGGGTGGTAAGATTTCTTCCTAAATTCTTTGCACTTTGTCCTGGACAAGGATATTATCTTGGTAGAACTGAAGGGCAGAGAAAAAAGAGGAAAGCCCTTGTTAAGATGAATTGATGCTGTGCATGAAACAATGTGATCAAATATGAGAATAAAGGAACGAAAGGAAGGAAAAGGAAGAATCAAAGGAAGGAAACACCTGATCTTTATCCTATGGAGTGGCTTGTGGGTTCTAATTGCTAACCTCATGTTTAGCAGTCTATGCACCACCAGGACTCAGCAGTAGAGCAGAGAAGTATAAATGAGTATGAAGAGCTGGGGTTGTAAGGTGCTTTGGGGAGAACAGTAGTAGAATGCATTTGTATATGTGGAAGTCAATGGTTTTAAATGCATGCATATTATGTGAAATGATTGATAGGTAGGCAGTTGCACAATGATGGCAGTCATGAGCAATATCCTTTATTTTGATAAAGTATTCAGCAAGTTTTGGAGTAATAAACATGGGTCATATGATATTTAACTTTTCTCTTATAGAGATGTTAATGATATCTTCTCCTCAATGTGACCAATAAGGTATTGTATGAGATGTTTTGTAAGTTTATGGATCAAGGCTTTAAGTAATTAGAAGTGTTCACTTCTTCTCTTTTATGACACTTCGTTGTTCGTATACAGCTGCTATGTCAGAAGCTTGTCTGTCCTGAGACCACCATGCTATGAGGAACACACACTAAGTAGAGAAGACCTAAGGTATCACAGAGACAGAGAAAGATATAGCCAAAGGCAGATAGATAGAGACAGGTACTTCTTGAGGAATAAAAAGCATGGGACATGATTAAGACAGCATCATGGAAGTATGCACATCTTGCATCCTCAGGTGTTTGAGGTGTAGCTTCACTTGGATAAGAAACAAATCATCTAGCTGGGTCCTTCCTAAATTCCCGGATCACAAACCTGTGAACAAAAATAAAATATATTTAAACTGCTATTTTTCATATTTTGTTATGCAACAATAGATGTATAAACAGCTGCCATCAAGTTCAGTTCATGAAAACCCTGTGTGCTGTGTGTGAGAGCAGAGCTGGGTTCCATCAGGTTCTCAATAATGGTAGAAGTAGATGCCAGATCATTCTTCTGAGGTACCTCTGGATGGATTCAAACCATCAGCGTTTTCATTAGAAGGAGACCCCTTACCCTGTTGTATTGCTCAGGGAATTTTTGACCAAAGAAGGAATCATAATAAAATTTGAGGAAGTAAGTGAAACCCTCATTTATCTTCCGGAGGACAAATCTGGGTGCAGTAAAATTACAGTAATAAACTTCAGCAGCTATTTCCAGATAACACGAAAGAAATATTGTGCATGTGCGCTATGGAGGGGGCAATGAGATAGGTAGTGTTGTAGGACTTAAGAGACTAGGTTGGAAAGATTTTTAAGAAATGAAATTCACAGGTGATTGACTAGATGTAGGTTTTACCACTATAAATTTTCCATTGAGCACTGCCTTGTTTTTTCTCGTAAACTCTGATGTGGTGTTTACATTTTTATTGAATTCTTAAATATTTTTTATTTCTTTCTTGATTTCATCATTGACTCATTTGTTGTTTGAAGTTCATTGTTAAATTTTCACATATTTGTGTATTTTCTAGTTTTTATCCTGTTAAATGTAGGGGTTTAAAATTGAAATACACAAATGCATGCACAAGGCAAGAACTCTAATAAAAAGCGGCACAGTGCTGTTCTTTCCTTTCCAATTATATCTCTGCTCACCAGCATCTACTCTCCGAATGTTTCCAGAGTTAGTTTTTCTGTGTTGGTTGCCTCTAACTCTGAAAACTATTGTCTTATTATAATTGTTTTTTTTTTACTTTACAAAAATACAACGGGAGTTCAAATAGTTCATGCAATAATTTCATTACTTTTAAATTCTATTTTCCATGAGATTTTTGTACCCCCTTTCTACCTACTCTCCTTATACCACAAAGATAAGGATATAATTAATACTTCTTTCACCTTTCACTTTATATTAACGATTTATTTTTTTGTTTTCATTGGGATTGAAAAGAAAGCCATGCACACACAGAAATACAAACATAAATTATGATTTCTTATTCCAGAATTGTCAGGATTTCCAATTCTCTCCCATAAATACTAAGGAGATTAGTGACCTTTTCCTTTGTCCCTAACTACCTTCTCTTTTATGTCACCTTCATCTTTATTTGTTAAGGTTGATAGTGTTTATGTTTGCAATCATATTTAAATAACCTTTCTATTGTTTCTGTTTTAAAAGGAATTTGACTCTGTAAATATGGCTCACAATACAACCAAATATGTCATAAGGTTAAATTTATTTCCATGAGTTCAATCTCATCATGTTTGTGCTGCTTAACTACGTCAAATGGTTATCTTTTCAGTTAATTTTATCACAGGCTTATTTGTTTCTTTACAACAAAATCAGGACTTATGTATCCATTAACCCTCCACACTATAACCCTGAATAAATTGTCTTTCTTTTCTATGCTCTGCATAGGAGTTGGAATTGCCTGTTTCATAATCACTAAAATCATAATCTTCTTATTCACACACTGGAGACAGTGGTAGTTAAGAGGTCTAATTCTCTCCTTCCATGAAGGATATCAGGGTGTGATTTCTGACTAATGTTTTCCATGTGCAGCCACATGGACACATGAATGCTATGATGCTTTACATTGTTCTGTTGAATTTCCAGACTAAGATGAAGTAGGAATAAAAGCTCACTAGTCTCCTTCCAAAAACCCTGGATAAGTGAAGCCTTTGGAACTACTGCCCATAATCACAATTCCAGCCTAGCACTGAACTTACCCCAGGCTGAACTTATAGGCAAACAATAGACCTCACTATAAGGTGAAAAATAACTAGGAGGTGTACTTCTTTAAAAAAATTGATCATAAAAGATCAAAAGGGCAGCATTTTCCCAGGGATAAAACTCAGAAGGGACAAAGGGTGTACATAGAAACTGCAAACAAAGGATGATCGTGAAATGAGTGTTGTCACATTGTGAGGATTGCAATCAATGTCAGAATGCAAACTCTGTAGGAATTGTTGAATGGAAAAATAAGTTGGTCAATAAACTTTTACTCAAATCACAATGGAACACAGGACAAAAAGGGCAAAGTCAAAAGCATATGGTTCCTAGTGACTTGAATGTCTTTTTCTGTGGAGACACTTTGAGTGGATTGGAAGGACAACTCCACAGCAGCCAAAACAGCAAAAACCCAAGATCTTTGCATTGAAATGAGAGTATTTGGAAGAGTTCTTCTTTTCATGTATTTGTAACTTCCAACCAAATGATGGCCTGAGATGTTGCAACCAGTTATGTGAAACACTAATAGAAAGAACTGGTCAGCCGGTAGCGTAGTGGTTGTGCATGGGACTGCGGCCCACTGGGATGGAGGTTCAATTCCAGCTCCACAGGAGCAAACACTGGGCCTCGTACTCCCCCCACCAGAGGGCAGTGATGCCTAAAAAAAATTAAAAAGAACTGGTCAGTTTGCCAATCCATTGCGTATATGAATGAGCCATTTCAGAACTAGAGAAAAAATCCTATGCCCATCTAACAGAAGAGCCACCAGTCTGTGTGATCCATGAATTACAAGTAATAAAATCCAAGATCTTAAAAGGGAAGTGTATTACACCTTAAATGATGAGCATATGGTTTTCAGAAAGCTATGGAAGGCAGTGAAAGCCTAAAGTCCATTTGCAAAGTCTCCACACAGATTACATCTCCATTGAATTCCCTTGGACTATTGGTCAAAGACGGGAGTAGCCTTGCACTTTTAGAGTATGTTGGAAAATGGATTGCTGTAGATATAGTTAGATGTAGTATTTAACAAATCACCATTTGTTAATCTTTTGACTAATTTTTAATCTGTTCTAGTTTCTACTATCTTCTGCTTTTGAGGTTTTTCTCTTTCATTTTTTGTCACTGTTGGAGTTTCTTGTATGATTTTCTTTCTGTGAAATCCAGGAAAATGATTATATGTAATATAGTATTATATATATACACATATGTTAATAGAGAGATTAGATTAATAGCCCATGGCAGGGCAAGTTGGGAGAGTGATAGGTAAGTAATACTGGCTACAAGAATAAAGGATGTGTTTTAAAATTGATTGTGGTTATATTTACACAATTCCTTTTAATATATTCTAACAATTAGGTATGTGAATTATATGTCATTAGAAGGATTAATAAAGAGCCATTGGTGGAGTACATTCGAGATACCATTCTTAAGTGTCAGAGACAATAGTGTCACCAGTTGCTGCAGCATAGGGACTTTAATGCAGAGTGTCAGGCTTCCTGATCCACAGTATAAGGCAAAAGCAAAGGGATTGTGTAACTGAGAGGTTAAGGATCAGAGGTTAAGGTTCCTTTGAACATAACTGCAAAGACACATTGCAGACAAAATATCTTCATCATTTAATGTTTTGTAACTTATTAGCTTTCTTAATAAAACCTATAACTGTAAATATTGTTTGTGGATTCTGTGTCACCATTGCACTAAATTACTGAACCCAGCATGCGAAGGTACCTCTGTGGGGTGGGGTGGTTGAGGGTAGAATACGTTATACAGGGGCAGAAGATGGAGGTGTTTCAGACTTTTGTCTTGTGTCAATATGCCTTGGACTGGTAAGAGGCTGGATTTTCCTTCTCCCAAATGTGGCCAAAAGGAGCTATGGCTCCCATATCATTTCTTCTATGTACAGTTAGAATCTATCTCAAGTCTTCTGGATTAAATTGTCTGGATTCACAATTTCCTGGATTCTTCTACATTAATCCAGCTTGTTTTTCCTCAGAGAAACCTCTTCCTAGATTCTATCTTCTTCTAGGTAGCATAAAATACCATCTCCTCTAATTTCTCTGGACCTTTGTGTCTTATAGTGCTCTTGTTTCTAACTAGGAGTTTCTGATGTACCATATACTCGTTATCCTTTCATAATGGAACCCTTTTTGAACTGTTCAAACTGTCAAAAAATGTGATTGTACCAGCAATATCTCTTGGAATACTTTACAAAATTCAATATTTCCTCATCCATACAATATTTTCTACCTATTTTGTGAACAGCACATGAGGCACTACAGACTTCAGTATGGATTATATCTCATCATAAAACAAAACTCCCTGGAAATGTACCAATAAGCAGTGTCGTGATAAGTGAGGAAAAGATTGCATAGGACAGGCAATGTTTTCATCGTTCCTTCTAGGGTCACTGTGAGTAGGAACTGACTGACGGTCACTTAACAACAGGAACAGTCCAAAGTTAAAGAAAAAGCAAGCAAAAAAAAAATCAAAAAAGAAAAGAAAAGAAAAAGCAAGCAACTTCTGGTTTCATTGATTCTCTGTTGTATTTCCTATGCTTTTACCTTTGCTATTTCCTTTCTTCTGCTATAGTTATCATTAGTTTGCTTTTCTTTCTCCATGCCCACGAGTTAAAAAGTTGTTATTAATTGCAAATATTTCATCTTTTTAAATATAGGTACTACCAGACATTTCATCTGAAAACTGCATTCACTGTGTTACATAAATTCTGTTATGTTGTGCTTTCATTTTCTTCATTAAGGTGATGAATTTTCTGATTTATATTTTATTTTTCTTCTTTTTTGTTTATAGTTTGATTGGCACATAATCCACACATTATGCTATGCAATAGTGCAGGCATCTCAAGAAGAATTGAACAACCATTGCCACAATCAATTTTAGAACATTTATTCCTGAAATCCCCTCACCCTCCCTTTCTCCCACCCCCACCCATACATCTCCTAGAAACCCTTGCAGCAGTTATTATCTCTATGCATTTTTATTCTTGATGCTTTTGTTGTTGTGTATGGTTTAATTTTTACATATTATTGTTTTCCAGTGTTTCTTCTGGTATCTCTGTTCATTTCATTGCACTGCAGTTGGAGAAGATATTTTGTATGTTTTCAGTTTTTAAAAATCTGTTCTTGACACTTATTCTTATGACCTGCCATATGGGCTATCTTTGGGATTGAGCCATTTGCACTGCAGAAGAATGTATATCCTATCGCTTCCAGTAGAGTTTTCTATATAGTTCTTAGGTCTAGTTGGTGTATCATGGCCATAGATGCTGACTAAATGAGACCCTCTGTGGGTTTCTGAGATGGGAGTAGAAAACCCAGTATTTCTTCCTCAGAGCTGAGGGGGTTTTGAATTGACCACTATGTGAATCACACCCCAACGCATAAGCATGACATCACCAGTGAAGTAAATGGCTGCATCAATGGACTCAGGCCTAGGAACAATTGTAAGGATGATGCAGGAGAGGGCAGGATTTCATTCTGTTGCACGTAGATTCCCCATGAGTTGGAGCTGATTTTAGGGCACTAACAATGGTTGTATATTTCTTTTCTGATTGTTTTTCTAAATATTCTGTCCATTATTGAAAAAGGTTAATTCCAGTTCCCAATTTTCGTTAGGGAACTCTTCTTCCCTTCAATTATGTGAACTCCAAAATATTCAAGGAAAAATGGAATCAAAAGATAATAGAATGAAATTTTCCCATCAACTTTTTATGCCTATCTAATTGTAATGGCTGTATAATGTTGAGTATCATTTTTATCATTAGATAGTGAACTTCTTTGTCCATATAACAAAATCTAGACATCTATTTTATCTGCTATTGAAATATTCTTATATATATATATAAAATCATCCTTTGTTTCTCTTTAAGATTATTTAATTCGTTTTCAATTTCTAGGTAATTACCTAGATATGTTGTTTTTAGTTGTGATACAATTGGCCCCTGTCACACAGGTCTAATGGAATGCAATGTTGTCTAGGTTTGTACCATCTTCTTGAATGATTTCAGATTGAACTGTCATGATCCATAGAGTTTTTATTAACAGATTTTTTGGAAGTACATCATCAAACCTTTTTTCGAGTCTCTTAGTGTGCAAACTCTCTCGGTACTTGATTTATATCACAGCAATGCATAACCTTTCAGTGACAGCTGGTGGCTATGCATGAAGCACATTTGCAAGGAAAAAACCAGCATATATCAATTGGAAGATGAATATATTCCACCAATGAGGCATACTTGATCTTAAGACAGAACCTCTGTTATTTTGCTGTTTGTTTTGTGGGTTGGAATGTTTGTTGTTGAATTTGTGCATATGCATATTCTTTTTCACTCATATTCTTAAAAAATACTTTATTCATTTTTCTTCTCTTTTTGTTATCTATATTCACATATATGCTGTTTTGTTCTTTTTGCATCTACCATATTTACTCAATTATAAGTCAACCCAAATATGACCCAAGGCACCCAATTTTATTACAAAAGTTGCATACGAAATGTGCTGAAAGCCTTAGCTTATACTCAAATATATATGGTAGCTTATTTATCACTAAAGACTCCAAATCTATTTCCATTTATTTTGCCTTTATTTATTTATTCATATTTATTTATTTATTTATTTATTAACAGCTAAGACCACTACTTAAGTTGGGAGATTTTTGTGTTTGTTTATTTTCAAAGAAACACTCTGTGTATATTTTTACAGCTCATCTCAAGAAATAAAATCAATGGCAAGATCCTATAAAACCCTCCATTTATGTTAGTCTCTCCCCACCCCACAAATGCATCTTTTATGCAAAATTGTAGTAACTTATGGACCATTCCAAAAAATTCCAAAGAAGGTCTTTTCCATCAAGTTGATACCAACTCACAGTGATGCTTGATTAGTTTGTTGAAAATCTCCATTAGGATTTAATATTTTCTTTATTATCAGATTATCATGAGGACACACGTAACACTGGTTGTGGCGTGCTGCACCAGCTTCCACTTGGAAACAGGAGTTTTGCTTATTCACATGAGATTCCATTTAGCAGTTGTCACTGTCAAACTTGAATAGTTAACTTATGGTTTGGGTGTGGCAGCTGTTTCACATTCACTGCGACACCCCACTTAGGAGTGCCAGCTTCCATGGCTTCATCGCCAGAGTTCTTGTCTGGGAATAACAGTAGTCATTCCTTGCTATTTCGCATGTTTGACCATCAGACTCCCTGTCTGTGCAGAGCTATTCTCCCAGGCTGGGGTGCCAGTTATGCACCCTCAAGATGAATGTGCTGAGCCAAGAAGGCAAGTGGATCACAAACAGATGAAGAAACTTCCCACCATTTATATGTTATACTTTTCTAGATTTTTTTTTGTGTACACTGTGTCACGAGCACTTGATAGCAGAGTTCTAAGTCTGTTGATTTCACCAAATTAGTATGCTCCACTCACCCTGAATTGTAATTGAGATAGGATCCACAGTCAATGCTCTCGAAAGCAGCAGTCAAGAGATCAAAAGTCACATTTCAATGAATAAACCTGCTGCATAAATCCTATGTGGATATATACTCATTCTCCATTTATCATGATGTTAGCTATTGGTCTAGTTGTGAGGAATTTGCTTTGCTGTACATTGAGTTGTAATCCTTATTATACCTAGAACCGAACCCAGCATATATATTTCAGTCTTTGTGAATTTGATTAATGTTACCAAGGCCCAAACTAACACATTTGCTGTATTTGATCTAATATTTTCTTCTAAAACATAGATAACCTAGGATGGAGGTTGTGAGTTATGTATAGTGTTGCATTGCATACAAATATGAGTGACTACTGTGTCTGTATATCGGGACTTCCTTCTATTGTGTAAGAAATTAAATATAAAAGATTTTAAGATCATTTGTTTATATGTATATGTGGTAAATATCTAGAGGGAAAGGGATTTTCTATGTCTCTTTGGACTAAATATTTATTAAAAACAGTGGATGACAGACTTTTTCTTTTAAAGGAGCAGATCAGAAGTATTTTAAGTTTGGCAGCAGCTCTGATGTAGTTTGACTGTGAAAACATCAATAAAACTCACCAGAGAATTGGTGCCAATACAAGTACTGTGTTCCTTTATAGCTTTATAAAAAAAATAGGTGGCAGGTCATATTTCTCCCAGTGGTTGTAGTTTGTCAACCTTTGACTTAAGGTATACCTAAAACATTTAAAATTTTAGACAAGGTACAAAAATGGATAAACATTGGAAGATAGTTCAAATAGGTGATGGAACATAGCTTTCAACTTCCAGCAGACAGCTCGTAGCTGATTCAATTGCATTACTATATTAAAGCAAAATATATGAGGACATATGCTATGTTATAGAAGATGGTGTTCCAAGTTGTGCCTATGGTGGCTCACACATAGTTTCATCGATACTTAGGTCATTGTAAGCTCACATGTTTATAATAATCCATTCCTCAACATTTGTTTTACACACTTGTTTGGTGTGGTCAAGTAGGCTTGAACTCAAGTGATTTTATGTACAACAGAACGAAATACCACCCAGACCTGCACCATCATCACAATGGTCATGTCTGAGCCCATTGTTACAGCCACCATGTCACTCCATCTTGTTGAGGGGCTGCCTCCTTTTCAATGGCCCCCCTTCTTGAGACAGTATGATGGTCTTTTCCAAGGATTGATATCACCTGATTCCATATCCAAAAAAACCTGAGATGAAGTCTCACCACACTTGCTTCTGAGAAGCATTCTTGTTCAACAGTGCTAATATTTAAAATGCCAATACTATAACTTCCAGCAGCAGCAATCAGCAAGTCACTGCAGTATGAAAAATTGACAGACGGATAGTTAGCATATGCATGGCATGAATATATTCCTTTAAGGTGGGAGAAAAAGCTGGCTTTCTACTCCTGTAAAGATTTCAAGTTTTAGAAACCCACAGGGGTGGTTCTAACTTGGCCTACAGCAGACTTTCTCAACCTGTGGGTCACGACTCCTTTGGAAGTTCAAACTGCCCTTTCAAAGGGGTCGTCTGATTCATAACAGTAGAAAAATTACAGTTATGAAGTAACAGCGAAAATAATTTTATGGGTGGGGGGGTCACCACCGCTTTAAGTGTATGAAGGGTGGTGGCGTTAGGAAGGTTGGGAACCCCTGTCCCAGAGGGCTGCTATTAGTCACAATTGACTCTGCGGCAGTGAGTGAATGATTGATTGACTTCTTCAGAACTGTGGTGAGCTTCCCATAGAGGAACTCCTTTAATAATGCATGGTTATTCCATAGACTGAGGGCTTTATTATTCTGAAAGTATTCATGCACAAAAACCTATTTGATATGACATTCACACTATCACAGCAAATCCCAATGTATTTGTCAACAAGGATCGCTGAGGGCGTAGTGGGTGGCTCATTGGACTGTTCATCGAAAGGTGGGAAGCTTGAAGCAACCAGCCACTCTGGGGAAAGAGAGGTGAGGTTACCTGCTTTTTTAAAAACGGTCAGCCTCAGAAGCCCAAAGGGATGATAGCATATTGTCCTGAAAGGTTGCTATGATTTGAAATCCACTCCATGGCAACAAGTTTGATTGGGTTTGGATTTGGGTATTTGTTAATATTAAAAATCATTTAGATCTTTAAACCTTTAAACCTTTGAGAAATTTTGAATGTATATATATATATATGTGTGTGTGTGTGTATGTGTATATATACATACATACACATATATACATATATCCCTATTTTACAATCCTTTTCTCATTGTGCTGCTAAACAGTTCGAAACCACCAGCTGTTTCACAGAAGAAAGGTGAGGCTTTCTGCTCCCATAAATAATTACGGTCCCACACATTCACAGAGGCAGCTCTCCCCTGACCTATAGGATCAGATCACTTTGAGTCAGAATTGACTCCATGAAAGCAAGTTTGATTTTGCTTTGATCTCATTGTGAATTCTATGGATTTATAAAAATGACAGTGAAAATATAGCGATTCAAAATTGGAGTCATTTTAACACTGAAATCTGATATGTAAAAAAAAAATCTTTTAGATTTTTTATCTCAAAAGTAACTTTAGGTGCCTATTTCTATTTAAAATTTTAAATAATTTTATGGACATGTAAGTCACATATCACACAACTCAATGGTTTAAGCACATAAAGGGAACACGCATTAAAGGAGCAAACACATTAAGAAACTGTCAGTCCTCTCACTGTCCCTATAATCCTTATAATCTAGCCATCCTAGATTTCATGAAAAGAAAAACATGCATAAACAAAAATAAAGTAACTCAACAATAACAACAAAATATGTGAAACACTAAAGCCTCAAACAAAAAGAAAGAAGAAAAACACTAGAACAATTTCAAAAAGGATGAAAATTGAGAACAAATAATAAATTGCTAAACCTAACCTAACTGCTCCCGCACCAGTTTGCTTTCTAAAGCACTCATTCTTTTTAGCTAGGCCCTTCTGGTCAATGGCCAGAGGAAGGCTTAATCCACATGAGGACCTTTCAAATGGATTTTAGGCATTCATTGTCATCCATAATCTTATGCAAGTGAAGTATTCCTAGTTTAAGCTCTACTATAGTTCCTTGTTCTTGTCTTAGATGCTGTTATTTATACTTCTATGATTACACAGTTCTCTTCTGTGCAGACTTAGCTCACAGTGGACTTCATCCTAACTTCACTAATCTTTTCGTGAGCACACAAAACTAAGAATTTCCATATCAATTTTATTTCATTTGACTTGTTTCCAACTCACAGAGTTCCAATAGAATGGAGTAAAGCGTTCCCCTAAATGATTCCTAAAGCCCTCATCTTTTTTTTTTTTTAATTAATTTTTTTTTTTTAGGCATCACTGCCCTGGTGGTGGGTAGGAGGCCCAGCCTTTGCTCCTGGGAGCCGGAATCGAACCTCCATCCCAGTGGGCCGCAGTCCCGCGCACAACCACTACGCCACCGGGGCTCAGCTAAGCCCTCATCTTTATGAAAGCTGGCAACCACCTCTTCTTACCATGTGGGTGCCTTCAAACTGCCTACCATTTGGTTAGCAACCAAGTGATTAAATCAGTGTATGTAGCATCTTCCTTAATATTATATTTTACCATCATTATATGCAAAGAAAATGGACAGATTGATTTCATATATGCATAGTTTTCACCTCCATATCTTCAAAATGTGCAACACAAATATTTATTTTTGTGCGTGCTCCATGAGGTTAAAAATAGTTAGAAAGCTCTGAGAAAAGATCCCTGGTGGTGCTGTTGGGTAAGCATTGGACTGTCAATCAAAGGGGCAATCTACCAGCTGCTTCTAGGGAAAAGGATCAGGTTATCTTTTTCTGTAAAGATTCATAATCTTGGACACACCACAGGCTGACTCTATAGTACAGATTTTTGAGTTCATTTATTCACAACCATTCCTAACATGCTTAATATCACTAAAAACACTCAAGACTTAAATTAATTAACCACTTTTGGCTGTCATTCTTTTTCTCTTTTTTTGTCATTCTTTTATCTTTAAAATAAGATGATGATAAAAGGATGATGTGTACACATGTTTAGCACAGTGCCTGAAATATAGCAAATTCTAAAATATGTCACTGTCATCATCCTCTAATTTGAGGACTATGGGTGTTTTATAGTCTGGTGGATTTAGGAATAACTGAGAATTTACAAATTTTGGGACAACTCATTTGAAGTTATGTTACTTTTGTCTTTTTTCAGTTTTGTATCATATCATTAGTGAGAAAGGGGAAATCATTTGCTATTGTAGCATTTCATTAGCTATAAAAAGGAAATACAATAGCAACCATGCTGTCTTAATGGAGCAGTAGTAAAAAGGTGGTGTTAGTCCGGGTAAACTAAAGAAACAAATTCATAGACATCTATATGGGTATAAGGGAAAGGTTTATATACAAGAGGAATGGAACACTGAAAAAGCATCTCATCCCAGTCCAGTCCAAAGTCCTAAGTCTGATATTAGCCCATATGTTTGATACCAGTCTATTAAGTCTCCTTCCGACTCATGAGGCACATGCAGTAGAGGCGTTCTGACGTTTGCAGGGATCTCCCCATGGCTCATTTCCAGGGCTCAGAGTTCATCAGCAGTATCTCTTGGCGGTGGAAGCATCTCAGCCACTTTGTGGCTTCTCCAGAGGTCTGGTTCCATCAGGGCAAGTCCATGTGGCTTCTCGTTCAGCTCCTGCATTCTGCAGGAATCAGAATCAATTACCATGCTGTCATCTCATTTTGTCAGAAGTTCATTTCTCAGAGACTCTGTCCAGTCCCCTGTCTCCATTTGGTAAATACCATGAGATTTTCCAGAAATCTCAGGAGAAAGCCATGCCAACACAGAGGCCTCATTGGCTTCTCATTGGCTATCTCCTGATTGACAAGCTAGGCGCCACCCCTAGAATCCCAATCATGAAATTGGTCATTTGAAGTCAAGTTTGTGTATTTAATTTTTATCCATATTTAAAATTATTACACACTCTTCCTGACAATAAAAATAAATACCTTTTTATTTGATAAAATCATCCATTTTGCCAGTAGTTAAAAGATACCACACATTTCAAACTATGCATTTCTCTCATCAATCAAAACAAACAATAAGGAACTTCACTCAGTTTTGCTTATTGGGAAGGCTATGTTCCCAAACTCAGGTTGTTGAGCAAAATTAGAACTATGTGAGGAGGAGGAGGAGGATGTGGGGGTGGCCTGGAGTCTGGACATTCATTACTGCTTTTCCCCAAGCATTGCTGTCCTTTGGACACCAAGGTCCTGCCATAAGTGTTGGTGTTCAAATGGACCTGATGGCTGGACCAGAGATACATTTGCTGTCTTTGGGCCCTGAGCAACTGGCTGGGCTTGGATTTAAGACAGTCAGTGAGAGCTGCAGCCAGTGTCTATGCACATCACAGTTGTTCCTACTTCAAACCCACTTTCCATTGCCACGGCAAAGGTCATTAGAACCTCACAGAAATGTGCACACATTAGTGGTCTCAGAGGGTTTGGTTGAGGGTGAGAGCCAAGAGACTAGCAGTTGTTCCAAAGAAGTGTAGCAGCCCTAGACACCAACTTAGCCTCTGACTAATTAGCCTGAGCCTGTCCCTCCGGGATATTTGAATAGAGCAGAATGTGACAGCAGCCTCCCAAACTCTCACCTCCTCCAAGTGTCCTCCAGGCTCTCATCACTTCTGAAAAGAGTTCCCTCCAAGTCTTCCTCAGTTAATTCTTCTCAATGAAGAACTGCAATAGTGATCCTGGTGGCAGGTTTTTCAGATAATACCTCAACGCAGCTTGGACCTTTTCCTTCAATATCAATTGTTCTTGTTCATATGTTACCTCTGGAAAAGGTTGAGTGTCAAATAGTTCTTTTTGGTACAGTGGCTATGTGTTCCTTCTATCTTCTTTTGATGCTCCAGGCATAATTACATTTTTGCCCATAGATTCTTTCAATATTGAAATGTGAGACTTGAATTCTTTCTTCAGATCTTCCAGTTTTAAATATGGTAAGCATGTTTTCCTTTTTTAAAAATTTCTAACTTTAGGTCTTTTCACATTTTATCATAATGTTTTATTTTCTATTCTTTAAGTGCCCTCTGAAATTTTCTCTCCAACTCCTTTACTTCATTATTTCTTCCATTTGGCCTCACTATTCTAAGCTCAAGTGTAAGAGTAAACATTTACAGTGTCAGAAATCCTAAATAGTGTCACTATGAATAGGAATAGACTTGATGGACATTGTTTTGGTTATTCAGAAGTAATTAGGTTTAGAACCCAACTCAGTTTTGTATGACCTGATTAGTATAGTAAACACAACCCCCTATTTTCAAATGTAGTCGTATTTATAGGTATAGGGGTTAGGATTTTCACATTTCTCTCTGTGGATTGGGGGTGATGTGTGTGTGTGAAGCACAATTAAATTAATAACAACTAGTTGAAATCATCAAGGAGGTATATCAACTATCATGTGATAATAAATTATCTACTAAAGGACTATATATACTTGAATATATATATATATATATATATATTCTTCCGTTTTGACTGAAATTTAGTTTATACTGTGCTCAATTTCTTCACTTATCTAAAGTTACTCGTAAGAATGTAATGCTCTTATTTGCTTGCAGTGAGTACTTAAAGGTGGCTCTGTAGCTTACAAGTGTGACCATATACTGCCTAATCTAGATTCATGTTTTAACAGATTTTTACATCCAAGAAGAGTATGTGAGGAAAGTGCTTTATATGTTAAGACAATTGAATGCAAACCCATCCTTTCTATATTCGCTGCAATTGGTTTCCATGAAAACTTTTGATATGATTTTTAAAACATTTGTAATAGCTATAAAGACATCTGAGTAAATCTGGGTGTATGAATCTTTTTAAAATACTTTGATCAATGGATATATTATTATTATTATAAAGGTAACTACACATGTTTATTAGGAATATAGAAGTTAGTCCAATTGCAGTTTTCTTTATGTAATACTTAGTCGCTCTACATGATTATGATAAAATAAAAAGTTGGTCTTAATGTGGCTGTCCCTTAATAGCTCATATGCAGAGGATGTTTTAGTTCTTTCTTTAAGTCATGCGAAATATGAATATCAATTGATGTTTAAGAATATAATAGCATAACACTACAGCACCATGTCCCTTGATAGCACTTTCTTTTTATCCTTTGTTCCACGCATTTCTTTACATGGACCTATTTAAAGCGTTAGGGATTCATTCATAGTTGATGTACATGTGTAACATTGCTATTAATGGCAATCAAGACAAGAATATTCTCTCTTGTCAAATCCGCCGAGAAAAGCCAAATCGCTCTGACAGCATAAGATAGACCAGCTGTAAATTTCATGTTTGCTGAGATGGTAACAGAAAATAAAATAAAAGGGAAAAGGCCCAGTTTCTGTTCCCTTGAAACAAATCTACTGAGTTTTTAGTGTTTGCAATGAAACACAGAGGCAGAAAAATATCTTTTCTTAGAATACCATTTAGATTTGCTTTTTTAAATATAAAATACCATTTGTATTATTGTTGAAAATATACACGACAAATTACACATCAAGAAAAAATTTCTATGTGTATAATTAGGCAACACTGATTATGTTCAACTTTCAACATTCACCATTCAACATTCTCACCTTCCTTTTGAGTTGTTCTTGTCTATTTGATGGTATATAGATAGTTACCATATTTTTTGGACCATAAAATACATTATTTTTTCCCAAAAAATTGTGGGAGGGGGGAATGAGGATGCATCTTATGATATGAAGTTGTGGTCCCCAGAACATTTTAGTATACTGGTACTGATTGTTTCAGATTATTTTTTTCTTGCTTTTCTGCTCTAACAACTGGGTGTGTCTTAAGGTCATGTGCGTATTATGGTCTGAAAAAATGCAATAATTAAAAGAGGCAAGCATTCTTTACTAATTAAACAGTTGTTCACTTTATGTCCTGGTAGCACTGTGGGTTAGATGTTAGGCTAACAACTGCCAGCATAAAGATTCACACCGCTCAGGGAGGAAGAGGAAGCTGTTTGACATCCTCAGAAATGCTGTAGATTCAATGTAAAGCAGAATAGACTCAATGACACTTGTTTTGTTTGACAGTCTGATTTAAAGATAATTTCAAGAGGTTTTGTTTTGAGGTTTCCATTTTAAATATTATCTTAGAAAAATAGTTGGGGGGGGCGGTTTACCCAGCATCCAAGACTGCAGAAAAATCTATATTCCATGAGCCTTTGAAATTCGCTTTTGCATTTTCATCCCTTTGATTAGGGTTTCTCCATGGAAACATTCAATAATGATAATAATGATAGTTGAGCTCCTTCAACATCTAATCTCAAAGGAGGCAGTTGTTTCTGAGGGCAATTTGCCATATTCCTCTCTTTGCCTGGACTCCCCTTCTTCCTCTGCTGTTGTGAATAAAGATCAGTTTTCTTTTCTTATATAGTCTTTTGCAAGCTTTCAAGACCCAAGGTATTACTCAACAAACTAGGTAGATGGAATAGAAGCACTGCTACATGGAGAATATAGAAAGAAGGGGCCACTATTTTCCTTAGTTAATATCAGCAATCATTCTATAAAGAATTATAAGAAATACCAGATTGAATGTTTGATGATTTAAATCCTTGGATTCACCAGGAAGACACATATGTGTCTGCTGGCAAAAATAATAAAAACAGCAGTCTTGTCAACACATATCCTATATATGCCAAGTTCTGAGTACTGAGAAGGGTCAGTAATGAAGACATCTCTCTGTCTTCATCCTAATGTTTTCTATGTGCACTTTGCTGCTTATCAGACACAGGCTAGACACTTCCTGGCAGTTCAAATGATTTCTTAAAAATTATCTTAAAAGAAATCTCTCTCTTACATTATGCATCTCCATTATGTTATATGATTGACTCCTTAATCAATGTCAATTTTTTAGAAAAAGTTTCCCTTCCATTGAGCAGATTATCTCAATTATACTTTTTACTTGGCATAGAATTATGTTATTTCTCTAAAGGAAATATTTTAACAACATTTTGCATTATTCCTTTATAACTATCCTGCAGTTTTATAAAAAAAAAATCATGCATATATATCATCATTCTATACCCAGAGTGAATTGTAGGGTTTACTTAGTAAATGATTATTGAATAAGTGAATGTTTTTGAGACTTGAATCTATTATTTATTAAGAAAATGTGAGATTCATTGTATTTTTAATAGTGACTCATGCAGTACGTAATGCAAATAAAGGAATAGGTTGATGAATAAATATACACTGTCTATAAGAAACTTATGCATTAATTTCTCTGAATCACTGTACAAAGCAGAATAACATTTTTGCAAGTATATAGAAATTTATAAAAGAAAATATGCCACCAGTTTCAAGGATAAATAATTCAGAAATCATTAAATTCCTACATATTTTATTATTTGAACAAGACAGAAAAACAATGGTAATTTGAACTTGGAATGGAAAAATAATGGCTTGAAGGGATCATTTTGACAAAAGATGGGAGAATGATGCAATCCTGATTACAAATAGAGGAAATGGGTAGGAGGAAAACAGTAGGGAATAAAATCCGCTTATTTCAAAACCTCTGAATTTGAAGTTTAGCAATGAGGCTGATAGATTTTTGCATGGATATATACAACAGGTAATTAAAATAAGATATTAAAACATAGAATGGAGTTCAACTCTGGAGGTATGAATAAAGAACAATTTTGAGGTGTGATAGCTACAGTTAGCTATGAGATTGAGACTGTCCCTTTTTAATAGATAAATAAGAACTATCCAAGTAATATAATAATCCATTATGAGACATAGATGATCTAAAATGAATTGGAAGAGAAAATTTAGGTGAAAATAGATAAGTTGTGATTCTGACAGGGCTTGGCTTAGCAAGTGAACACCACTTGTCAATGATAGATTAAAAACCGGAGGCTATTCTTTCAAGTACTTAGGTCATCAAAGCAAAAGAAGAAAAATAGAACATGCAGGGAAGCTGATATATTTGTGAGTGCACTTATAAATGAACTCTTTGATCATGCGCCTAGAGTGAGTGATTAAGAGTCAATAGAGAGGGCTAGCAATTTGATCTAAACATGGGTTCATTAAGAACATATAAGTCTATAGGCTATGGGTGAAATGTGATACAGGATTGAGAGATGGGGATATTTATTGAAAATAGAAATGCCATTTTGTGAGTCAGGAAACATAAATAATCATGAATGCAAAATACTGTTGATATCACAGAAGAATCTGAAAAGCACATGTGAGATGTACATAAGGAAATATATTGGCTAATGTATTGTTTTATATATCAATGCATAGAATAAGTACTATTAAGCAAATCATAGATTTTCCTCTTAAAACTTTTGAATTTCTGTAAGCTGTGACTTTGACACAGGTAGGCAATAATTGTGGTAGAAAAACATAAATATAAGAAGTACTCAGCAGTGATGGAGACCAAAATAATTCTGAATGCATGTTTAGTGTGAAATTTCTTTTATGAATTCAATGTTTTTCATTACATTTCAATGTTTTACAAACATTCATTAAAAAGTAAAATTGTCCCAAAGTTTGATGGATCAAAAAGACTGTACAGGGGATGAAGAAATACAGGGATAAAGGGAAGAACTTTGATGTGATTTAGGATAAGCTTCTTACAAGGGAATGCAACAATGTGCGACATATTAATGCATGGTTCAATTATCGAGGAGAAATGCATAAAGGGAAGGTTCACTAGGTGTGAGTGAATAGAAAGGGTTACACAACAAAACTAACATTGTAAGATTAAGTTTTTTAGGAATGTCAAGCTGATGGTTTATGGTTACACAGACATATATACACAGGCAGGGACTTTAAAAATTAATGTAGAATCATTGTTCTAATTTCTTTTTACTTTTTGGATCCCTTTCATGTGTATGAATACATATACAGATAAGGAGCCCTGATGTATTAAGCATTTAGTACATAGTGCTTAAAATGTAATAACCTGAAGGCAGGTGACTTTAACATACCTGAGGGCTCTCTGGAGAAATAAAAACCTTTCAATATGCTCCCATAAAGATCCTAACCTAAGAAACATTTTTAAGTTCTACTCTTTTACTTAGTCATTACATAGATATATATGAGGTTCTGTAGGTAGAAAGCAAGTGCTATAAGAACATCAACAGTGAGGAAACAATAAGAATAATTGTAAATAATAGAATAATATACAATATATCATAATAATACATAAACTAAAATATATAAAATAATACACTTCACACAAAACAAGCACATCAAACCAAAACTTGTTGTCATCTAGTTAATTCAAATTCATAGCCATCCATTAAGACATATTGGTACTGCCGCATCCAGTGCCCAAGAAAAATTTATTTATTCTTTTGGCAGTCATTCTTACTTTCACTATTTTTTGCTAGCATCATAATTCATATGTATCTCTTCTTCTTCGATGTCCTTTATTCAATGTCCACATTTCATATACATATTAAATTAATAAAAATGCCATGACTTGGTTTAGTTTCATTCTTTTGCAATGTCAATCTCTTCTCCACTTATCATGATGCTACTTATTGGTTCAGTTGCGAGAAATTTTATTTTCTTTACAATGAGAAGGTTGCAATTCTTGATCTTAATCAACCATTGCTTTTTGTTCTCCTCACTCTCAGCAAACCAGATTGCATCACCTGCATATTAAAGGTTGTTAGTAAATCTTCCTCCAATCCCGAAGCCACATTCTCTTTCATACAATCCAGTTTCTCCAACAATTTGCTCAGTATACAGAATTAATATGAATGGGAAGATGACACAACACGGATGCACACCTTTCTTGATTAAAACCCGGCAGAATGCCCTTGTTCTGTTTACACAACTCTCTCTTGGTCCATGTACAAGTTCCTCATGAAAACAATTCAGTGTTCTAGAATTTCCATTTTCCTCAAGTCTATCCATAATTCATTGTGACCCACCCAGTTGAGCATCATTGCGTATTTAATAAAAGTTACAGTTTATTTACACAAATTGATTATATTTCTATAAGTTAATGGTAAATAATTAAAAACACATTGCAAGTAGCTAAAATTACATAATTGATAGAGATGCTTAAGATATAAAGAAGTAAAAATCGCTAAATAAATGGAGATACACTGCATTAATGGCTTGGAGTACTCAATATTGTTAAAATATGAGCTCTATCCCAATTGATTAATAGAGTTACTGTAATTTACATTCTCAGGGGGAACTTTTGAAGATATAATCAAACTGATCTCGAACTTTATATTGGAATATGAAATAACTTGAATAGCTAATACAATTTTGGAAAAAATAAAGGCAGAACTCTCATGTTATGCATTTTTAAAACTTCCTATAAAGTTATGGCAATGGAGTCCTGGAGGTGGAGTCATCTAACGGAGGTGAGTTGGTCTATTGACTGCAAGATCAGTTGTTCGAATCCACCAGCCACTTGCTGGGAGAGTGATGAGGCTTTCTACTCCCAGAGACTTACAGCCTTGAAAATTCGCAGGGGTAAGTTCCACTCTGACCTTTAGGGTCACTGTGAATTGAGACTGAATCTATGGCAGTGAGTTTGGGCTTAAAATAATTGAGAGAGCACGGTGATAGGTAGGTTTATTGTGCCAACCTGGCCAATAAACACATGTGGGTTTAATAAGGTTGTAGTTTAATTGAAGGACAAAGAGATAAATGGCTTAGCGAGCCTTGCTTTCTGTCTCTTGTCTCTGATGATCATAACAGTGTGAACCTTTGCTAGTTCTCTGCCTCAAATAGCAAGTGACATTTCCTGTGCGGCACCCAACCGGTGAACTGTGTCACTATAGCTTGAGGCTTCTTCAAGACTTGCTTCATTATACTGCTGATGTGCACTTGAGCTGGGGACTGTCATACCCTCTCACCTGACTGACTGTTGGTGACCTGCTCTGTTGTTTGCTGCCTGTGTCCAGACTGCCTGTATTGCTCTACAGAAGACTCAGCTGTCTGCTTCCTTGACTTGTAACCAGCAGCCATTGTAAATTTAAGGACTGCCAGTGTATTAAATTTCTCACAGAAGTGTTTCATTGTGTTTTGTATATCTATCTATCTATCTATCTATCTGATATCTAGATATCTAGATATCTAATCATAAGTGTCCTGATATTGTTTCTCTGGGGAACCTTTTTTTAACACAAATGTAGTATTGAAAAAGTAAGGTACATTCATGCAAAGTAATGGAGGTATAAGTTAGCTATGATTGGACACCGGCTTAATGAAGTTTGGAAAGTATTGAGGACTAGTTGTATCCACATGTTTCAGTTGTGTTTAATAAAAATATAAAGAAAATCCAGTGGAGAAAGAATAGGGCTTTCAACAAATGGTGTTGGGAATACTCAAATATCTGTAAGCAAAGCAATAATTCTTAACTTCAACTTAACTTTATGCAAGAGTCATCTCAAAATGGATGCAAGATCTAAATGGAAATCGATCAAGTTTATAGGAGAAAATCTTTATTATAGGCAAGATACTTTAATGATTAGGCAAACTATTCTAAGATAGCAGTCAAAAAGCATGATCCACAATTGGAAAAATTAAAATGAAATTGAATGAACAAAATATTTGCAATTAAAGAAATGTTAAAAGCTGAGCCCCAGTGGTACAGTGGTTGTGTATGGGACTGCGACCCACAAGGTTGACGGTTCAAATCCAGCAGCAGCTCTCCCACCAGGGCAGTGATGCAAAAGAAAAAAAAAAAGAAACTTTTATAAAAATTTTAAAACATGAGGAAGTAGGAGGAAACACTTGCAGATTATATATTCAATTAAGGTCTCATACTGGAAATATATAAAACATTCTCACAAATCAACAAAAAACAATTTTTATAGAAATAAAATGGAAAAGCATTTTGACAGATGCATCACCAAAGGCAACAATAAGTCTTAGGGTATAAAGTCACATTTTTTGATGGTATACAGGGTAACATATTGGACTGCTAACCACAAGGTCAGCAGCTCAACTCCACCCACCCATTCCTAGAAGAAACAATAGGATTTTCATTCCCATAAAGATTTACAGTTTTGGAAACACACACAAGCAGTTCTCCTCTTTTCTATAGGGTCACTATAAATTGGAATCAATTTCATGGCAGTGGGATTACCAAAGAAGAGATACATATGCTAAATAAATACTTGAGAAGATTCTCCAAATTATTAGTATCTAGAGAAATAAGAAGCAGAACAATAATGTAATACCACTAAACACCTACCAAAAATAATACAACTAGCTTTTAGTCAATTCTGACTCATGGTATATCAGATTAGAACTGTGCTCCATAGAATTTTCAAAAGGTGATTTTTCAGAAGTAGATTTACAAGGCCTTTCTTATGAAGCACCTCTATATAGAGTTCACCCCACCAAGATTTTGGATAGCAGCCAAATCCTTAACCATTTGGCCACACATGAATTTTATACAGCATGACTGAAAAAAAATCCAAAATTAACCCAAAACTTTACCAAATGTGATTGAATATGAAATGCAAATGAACTCCAATATCTGATTTGTGGAGATACATAGAGGTATTGACACTTTAGAAGATAATTTGACAGCTCTTTATAAATTTTACTTCCTCTTACTACATGATCCTGATCAGGAATCCCTTTCCTCTTTGCTCTGTATACAAAACAAAGATGCAGTGTTCATAAGAGCTCTATTCATAATTGCCCTATCTGGAAACATTCTGAGAGTCCTGAAAATGGTGGGTGTAACAACAGTGCAATGCAATATTTCTGATAAATAAAAAGGATCAAACTAATGGTACATGGCAAAATGTTGGATGAATCATAAAGACATTTCGTTGAATGTAAGAAGCCATCACAAAAGGTTACTTATGATATGACTCCATTTATGTGGCATGAGGAAAAAGAGCCACTATAACAATGGTGGAGTGATAAATGGTTTCCATGAAGTAGGGGTGAAGGGAGCATATGACTAAAATAGATATTAGAGAGAATGTTTTTTTTATTGGGATTTTTGTAGATAATGAAATTATTAAGTATCATGGTTGCACTGGTGTTAGAAAATCTACAGATAACTGAGAAATCAGTATTACCATAGATCAATTTAGAAAATATATGAATATAATTGTGTAAATAATAGCCACATGTATACCAAGAGAAGAAGGAAATATATAGAGATTATAGGAAGCTGATAAAAATAAAATTATTATGTTGGTGAAGAATGAAGAATATTGGAAATAACAGAGCAATAAACCAATTTATCTTAAAGAAGTACAGGCAGAATGCTTTTCTTTTAAATGTTAACATTTTAAGCATATGATTCATATACCATAGAATTCAGTGGTTTGAATAGGTTAAAAAGAGTTATGCAATTATCACCACAATGAATTTTATAACAATTTCTTCATTCTTTTACAAACTATTGCTAACTCCCCACTGCCTCCCTGTGCCATACCCTAAGATGAATGATACTGTGTTAGATTTTAACCTACCTCTGTCTCTATTAATCCACTTTCCAAAGCACTCTCTCTCATAAAGAGGCAATAGACATCCCTGGTCAAGGGTCAAAGGGAATATACTAGAGGCATCATCTGTGTGAGGGAATTTTGAAATGTGTTTTGAACTTTCACTGTCATCTATGTTGTTCTGTATACCAGGTGCTCAGAATTTAAGCTCCAATACAGTCCCTTACTCTGGTCTTGTACTTGATTTCTTATGATCCTTGAATCGCATGGGCTGATGGGCTTCTTCCTTGTGGGCTTAGCTGGCACCTCATTTAGAAGGCTGCTTGTTTCAAAACAAGCATTCGCTAGTCTTTCTGATTTCTGAACACAATTTGACTTTTTCACTACCCTTGCTATAGTTTGCATGGTTTCAATGATATCTTTGAAGAAAGCGGTCCCTGGAAAGGATATTATGCTTGGTAAAGTAAACAGTCAATAAAAACAGGGCAGACACACCATGAAACAGATTGACATAGTGGGTGCAATAATGGGCTCAAGCATAGCAATGATTTTGAGAATGGTGCAGGATTAGACAGGGTTTACATCCTGGAACAAAGGGAGTCAGAATTAATTTGATGGCATCTTACAACAACAATAAAATAATGTATATTATTACATAGGTCTATTATTTATGTGATTATAGGTTTATTGTATTTGAAATTATCATCTGCTTTAACTAGACTCATAGGAGGAATTATAGACCTGATCTTATCTTCAGCTCACAATTAATAATTTTTCATTCAAATATTAACAACTCATCTTCAATATTAAACTATTCTAAAACTTTTCCCATTGCGTCAGCTCAAAATACATAAATGAGAGTATGATATCTTCATGTTTTAATTTGTCTAGTAATATCAGCCTGTAGCAAGTATCTGTTTACTTAAATAATAATTTTCTACATCATCAAAATAATAGGTGTAGCCCATCGACCAAACCTTTCTTATTTCTCCTAGGCCTTCCTCCAAGAATGCGAATTTAGACTTTTGTCCTTCCCAAAGGACTATTTATCCTTCCATTAGTACTGTTATTAATACCTAATTTTCCCCTAAAATGTAGCTGGGTACCTAGCTAGCTAAAAACTTAATGATAGTCTGAGCCCCGGTGGCATAGTGGTTGAGTGCGGGACTGCAGCCCACTGACTTGGCGGTTCAAATTCAGCAGCAGCTTTCCAGGAGCAAGGCTGGGCCTCCCACTCCCACCAGAGGGCAGTGATACCCCCCACCAAAAACCACTTAATGATATCCCACAACCAACAGATGCTGCCAACAAGATATTGGGAAGCCATGGATTCTGTCAGTTTATGCTTGAAATCTCTCACAGAAGGCCAAAGTGCCGATTATCTCTGTTGTTGACTCAAGAGACATCAAGAAGCTTTCTTAGGCCCTGAGCATGCATGGACATTGTGTTCGGAATTGTGAGGGATCTGATGCCTTGTCCTGCTCCAAGGCAGAGCTGCTCTACTCTCATGTGTAGTTAAACTGCAAGAGATCTTTGGGGAAAATAAATATTTGATTTATGGATAACTCACACAGACTCATTAAGCTAGGCATTGGGGATTAAAATCCTCTCTTTTCACATATAGGTGATACAAAGGAGTTGGATATATTTACTGTTATTTGGGATTTTTGATTCAAAGGCTTGATTTAGCCATAGCACGATGTTGCTGATTTGTGTTCAGTGTCAGTATATTTTGCATCACTTGGGAAGAATTTTTTTTCCTTGAACTCAATACTGGTAACTTACTTATAAATTGCACACTAAATTCCACTGGTCTCCCATTCTTACCCAGTTAGAATTCGCTGCCAACAATAGTACAGAGGCCAGATTTGAACTGTCCCATCTGTGTTGCAGGCCACTTCATAGACTATGGTTAACTGCGTCCTTTAGACCATGCTTTGATTAATTAATTTTCCTTTATTCCAGTCTAATTCAACATTAACGTTGATCACACTGGTAATATTAGAACAAATATTTTAGCTTATTTCCCTTACACATAAATGTCCAAAAAACTGTGTATTACAAATTTATATCAGTTGGGAAGAAAGTCTCTATACTTTGGAGGTTTTATGCTTGCCCTCTCTGAGAGTTGTATCTGTATTTGAATATCTTTAAAAATAATTATAGCTCCTAATTTTTCAGTTTGAGTCCCATCTCTCTCTCTCTCTCTCTCTCTCTCTCTCTCTCTCTCTCTCTCTGTCATAGAGATTATTAAATTTTGCTGATGGATAACAAGGTATGACATTGTTCACAATGTTCATTTTTGTGGTTAAGGAGAGGGAATAAAAGAGAATAGCAAGACAGAGAAGATTTTTTTGGCATCACTGCCCTGGTGGGAGGAGGAAGCCCAGCCTTGCTCTTGGAGTGCTGCTACTGTATTTGAACTGTCAACCCTGTGGGCCTCAGTCCCACACACAACCACTAGGCCACCAGGGCTTGGCCAAGAAGATTTTTATAATACATACTTTACACATTTCAGTATTATTTAAGCTTTTGCAATGAGTGCATATAAACCTCTGATATTTAAGTGCAATTTTGAAAATGTTCAATACTTCACCTTACTCATTTATGCACATATTCATTTATCCAACCAATGATTACTGTTTAATGAATACCATTCCCTCTTGTCTACCAGTTTGTCATACTGTGTTAGTTTGAGTAGACTATAGAAACAAATTCATAAACACACATATGGCTATAAGGGAAATGGTTATATACAAGAGGAATGGAACTTTGAGGAAGCATCCCAACACAGTCCAGTCCAAGGTCATAAGTCCAATATTAGCCCATATGTTTGATACCAGTCTATAAAGTCTCCTTCTGACTCACAAAATACGTGCAATGACACCAGGACAAACACAGGCCGGTGATTGTGTATCCAGTGGCAGTAGAAGCATTCCAGCACTGGCAGAGGTCTCCCCATCGCTCCTCATTTCCAGGATTCAGGGTTCATCAGGAGCATTGATTGGCAGTAGAAGCATCTAAGCTCTGGCAGGGATCTCTCTGTGGCTTCTCCAGCCCCAGAGGTCTGGTTTCATCAGGGCAAACTCATGTGTCTTCTCCTCCGGCTCCTCCACGTTCCAGGGCTCAGGGTCTGTCAGCAGGCCACCATCTCATCTTGTCGTTACACTGACTCCAAGAGACTGAATCAAGTCTCTCACCTCCAATTGGGAAATACCACAAGTTTTCCCAGAATTCTCAGAGAAAGTCATGCCCACAAAGAGGTCTCATAGGCTATCTCCAGATTGACAGGCTTGACTCCACCCCTAAACTCCCAATCATGAAATTGACACCAAGTACATGACCACCACACATACTGTAGTAGCTTGTATGTTACCCTGATGCTATAAGACATGACAACAGTATTTCAAAAAGCAGCTATTTATCACTGATTTATCTCAGCAGAGCTGCTGAGACTAAGAACATACTCATTCTCAGGGGTTGCGATGTAATCAATGCTGACTCATCATGACCTTGTAGAACATGGTAGAACTACATATTGTGTGTTTCCAAGACTGTAAATGTTGACAGGAGTAGAAAGAATCATCGATCTCTCCCAGAGAAGTTGGTTATTTCAAATAGCTGAATTTTCACTTAGCGGCCCAAGGCATATCCCACTACCCTACCAGGTTTCTTAAAGAATATCTTAAGAAGAAGGATTAGTTTACCCACAGAAATCCTTTTGGGTAGCAGTGGAACACTGATATAGTGCTACAGAAGGAGCCCCTCAGGTTAGAAGGCACTCAAAACCTAACTGAGGAAAAGTTGACTCCGCAAAATGCTGCCTATCTTCATGAAGTGGAGCGCATGGAGCAGAACTTTGGGGGATCTTCATTTGATGTTAGGACAAGACTCAAAATGGCGACACTTAATTGCAGACAGTTAATTGTCACAAAGTATAATGTATAAAATTTGAATATGACAAGATTGAAAATCATCAAAAATAAATTGAAATATATGAAGATTGATAACTAAGGCATTCATGGGCTAAATGGACTGCTATTGACCATTTTGAATCAGCCAACCATACTATGAGAGTGATAAATTCAAGATAAATAGTGTTTCATTCATAGTGAATAGGATTATTTCAAAATCTACATTAAGGTTCATACTGTTTGTGATAGGACACTAGCAATACACTACAAGAAAGTTCAGTTAATACAAATAAGATTAAAATTTATGCACCAACCAAGAAAGCTAATGATGAAGAAATTGAAGAATTTCACCAGCTTCCTTAGTCTGAAATTGATCACCCATTCAATCACTCTGCATTGATAATTACTTTCTTTTTTTTTTTTTGGGTGGGGGGAGGGCATCACTGCTCTCCAGTGGTGGGAGTAGGAGGCCAGCCCCACTGCTGGAATTGAACCTCTGTCCCAGTGGGCCGCAGTCCCGCGCACAACCACTACGCCACCGGGGCTCAGCCCGATAATTACTTTCAATTGGAATGTAATAGTTGGAAACAAAAAAGAAGGCTCAGTAGTTGGAAAATAGAGGGTTACTAATAAAATTAAACTGGAGATAGCATGATAGAATTTCATTAGACCAAGGACTTCTTCACTGAAAATAATCTTATTTCAACATTAAAAATGACTATACATGAAGACTTCACCACACACAAATTGACCACATCTGTGGAAAGAGGCAATAGAGAAGTTCAAAATCATCAACCGAAAGGAAGCCATCGATCTCTCAGCAAGCAATTAATTGCTCATATGCAAGTTGAGGTTTAAGGGGAAGAAAATTAAAGCATGTCCATTAGAGCCAAAATATAACTGTAAATATATATCAACTGAATTTACAGACCATAGAATGAAAATATTTGACACATTGAATGAACAAAGACCAGATAGGTCATAGAATGACATCAAGAACATATACATGAAGAATTCAAACAGAACAAAATGTCGCACTGGTTACATGAAGAAAGGCATGTGTCAGAGTTCTGTTCTTTAACCATTACTAGTCAATCTATATGGTGAGCAAACAATTCAAGACACTAAATTATATGAAGAAAAGCACAGCAGCAGGATGCTAGATTACAAACTGTGTTATACAGGTGACACAACTTTGCTTGCAGAAAGCAAAGAGGGTTTGAGACACTACCTGATGAAGATCAAAGACTATATCTTCCACTATGAAATAGAACTCCATGTAAATAAAATTAAAGTTCTCAGAACTAGACCAATAGACAGCATCATGATGAAAGAAGAAAAGGTTGAAGTTGGCAAGAAAATGTATTTTTCTTTAGCTCCACAGTCAACATCTATGAATGCTGTTGTCCAGAAATCAATGGACCTATTGTATTCGATGAATCTGCTGTTGAAGACTGCTTCAAAGTTTTAAAGAATGATGAGGATAAAGGTTCACCTGACACAAGCTTGGTGTAATCTATTGCCTTATATGCATATAGAATATTGACAATGAATAAGGAAGTATAGCCCCGAAAAATAATTTTGAAAGTTCTGTTGAATGCCAGAAGATGGAACAAATCTGTCTTGGAGGGAGTGCACCAGAATTCTCTTTAGAAAAGGAAAAGGTAACACTTCCTTATATGTTCTTTAGACATACTATTTGGTGGCATCAGTTCTTAGAAAAAGACTCAACACTTCAAAGAGGGTCAGCATAAAAGAGGAAGACCCTCAACAAGATGGGGAGACACAGTGGTTGCAACAATGAGCTCAAGCATAGCAATTGTGAGGGACTGGCAATATTTCATTCATTTGCATATAGGGATACTTTGAATGACAGCAATAATAAGGGCTAGGATCCTTGTTGTCATAATGCTTATACATTGAGGCGGCAGTGTCTGTGGTTCAAGCCTAACTTCTGCTTCAGGGAAGAGAGGTGTGGCAGAGAGCTCCAGTAGAGCCTTAGGACCTCTGAAACATTAAGAGCAGTTATCACTCCTATGGGGTCTTCACTGGCAGTGGAATTGTTTGGGGGATAGTGCTAAGCTAATCAGACCAAATCAATTGCCATTGTGTCTGCATGACAAAGTAGATCTGCCCCATAGGGTTTCCAAATTTACTATCCTTAAGGACACAGAGTACACAGTTTTCACAGATGGAATAGTAGGTTAAAACCAGTAAGCAACCTTCAGAAAGTGAGGGCTTAACCACTGTCCACCAGGGCTCCTGGAGATAAATGAGAGCCTTGATGATTTAAAGAGAAAATAGAGCAAGATCTCCATTTAAAAAGTACTTAACCATCTAAAAAGAAAACATAGCCACAAGTCAATTATCATAATAGTGTTCATTAAATTTATGAGCTATTTGATTGTAGATTGATTAGAAATATGGGCTTGTTATATAGCGTTGAATTCCAGCTTTTTTTGTTCACTAGACTACATTAATCTAATCGCCATTCTGTAGTGTGTCATAAGAAAGGATCCTTGTCGGTACAGTGGCTGAGAGTTACACAGCTAACTGAAAGGTTGCATTTGTCTCTATTATTCCATCATGTGTTTTCACTTTTCCATATAATAACTATTTTTAGTTATTGTAAATGTCTTAACATGTGCAAACTGTATTTCTGTCAAGTCAAATCTGAGTCATCATAGGGCCATGTGTTAGAAATGCAAAGGGTTTACTGAGTTACATATGGCTTTCTTAGCTGCAAACCTTATGAAAGCAGATAGCCAAGTCTTTCTTCCTCACTATTTCTGCCTGGGTTTGAACTTTCAGCCTTTCATTTGGTAGGCAATGTCAAACCATTTCCATCGCTTAATATAGGTCTGCTGGTGACAGATGTTTCTGTTTATATGTGCATTTGTTTATTTATTTGGTTAAACAGAAAATGTTTGTTTGCTGTCACCTGAAGAAATTTTGGTTTTTTTGCATTTGTAATTCATGGTTGATAGACTTTGGGGCTGTTCTACCCTTCTCTGGTCCTAATGGCACCTAGTGAAAATACAAGTTTCTTAATTGAAAAGTTGCTGCTTCTGATGTATATAACAGATTGTTCTTCTCATCATGGATTCAGGATTTGCCCTTTTCTCTGAATTTCAACAGTTTTTTGGTGTTCGTTCAAGAGTTTTCAGTTTTTAATCCAATTTATGAAATTTCTGTACAGTATTTCATCAAGTATGTTTTCTACCATATTTTCCCATTCCCATCTTTCTGGGATTCCAATTTCATGTATACTATACTGTTGAATATTACTTAGAAGGCATTTGAGGCTCCATTTAATTAAACTATTTTTAAAACTTTTGTCTTCACAGTTTGATAATTTATAGTGATTGTTGTGATTTTTCTTCACATCACCTAATCTTCCCTCTGTCATGTCCATTTCTCTGGCTAATCTATGAAGATATATGTGTACATATATATCATAACCTATATGTTAATTTGTTTTTGTTTCTATTTTTGTGATCCCATGTTCTATGATCTCCTTCATTGTTGGAATCTTTGGCTTCACTTCACTGCAGGTCGTTGGGCTTGCCGCTGTTGTAGATGCCATTGAATTCATTCCAGTTCACAGGGACACGCTGTTATTTTGGAGTGCATTGTTGCATACACTGTAGACACTGCATCTTCAGGAGTATTTTCCTTTATTTTGAGAACCCTCCGCTTTACCCAGCACGGTTTTCCTTACCGGGAACTGATCTTTTCTTGATAACATATCCACAGTATGTTAGATAAAAATGCTAGCCAATGTCAATGTGTTAAGGAGCTTTCTGGCTGTCTTCCTTTGTTCATTTTTCTAGCAATATAAGGCACTTTTAATATTATTTTTTTTACCATCTCCACAATTGAAATGCACCAACTGTTCTCTAGTCTTCCTAACTCCTTCTCCAGCTTTTACATACATATGAGGTTATTGAAAACACCGGGCCTCATGGCTTTGGTCAGGCCGACCTTTCTGTACTCAAACCATCCAGTCTATTCCAACTCAAATTTTGTTCAGTAGTTCCAAAAGTGAAGTCATTTCAGAGTTGATCTGTGGTTTAACTTGGATTTTCCGTGCCCAATTTCTGTAGGTCTAGTTTTTCTAGGTAATTTTCTGCTGTATGTTATACATACCAGACATCCCGCTTTTAGTGGTACAGTCCTGATTTTAAACAATTTTCCCCGCACCCCGCAGAATTTTTAAAAAGTCCGGATTTTTGCAAAGAATGCCTGACAAGCGAGGGAGTGGTGGGAGAACAGGAAGGGAATATACCCCCTATACCAACCCCACCCCCTGTCAATAGTGTCCCACGTTACCAGTGTTAAAATCTGGTCACTTTTCATAATCCAAAACCAAACTCACGGTCATTGGAGCAATTTGTACTCATAGAGTTCCTACAGTATAGGACAGACCTGGCCCTCTGGGCTTCTGAGACTGACTCTTCACAGAAGTAGAACACCTCATTCTTCTCCTAATATTAGTTAGACGTTCAGTTTTTGGATTTTTTTCCCCATTTCTTTCTAATGAATCATGCTTCTTTACTTTTAACAAATTTATTATCTTATTTGGATGTGAATTGCAAATTCTTCCCGTGACATATCTATGGTCCCAATCTGGATCTTTGGTCCTCAAGGGAAGGCTTCATGTTCTACAGAAATATGAATAGAAAACAGAGATGTTACTCTCCGACATTAGTTTCCCTTTCAGAATTCCCTCTGATTCTCAGTAGTCACCGTTTCTCTGGTTTCTATTTGAAAGCTCTCCAAACCAGAAACACTGTGGGGTTTTTTTTCTACCAATAACTTTGTCACCTTATGCACTGAATTACAACACCTGCTCCCAGACCATAAAGCTATGAAAATGGACTTTACCTGCATATCCTTTGAATATTATTAACCACTTCTGACAGCTTTTTCCAATTTACATTTTCTTTATATATCTCCTTTGGTCATAACATTTGGGATAAAGCAACAGTTTCACAGGCTGTCTTAACAATAATCTATATAATACTTTTTTCCTTTGACAGATTTTATTCTCTTTGAAATCTCAACTGATATATTCCAAATCACTTGGCCCATAACTTGTATATAATAAGATTGTGATGTGATATATAGAAACATTATATATATATTCATTTTAATGTTTTTGGAAATTGTCATGTTCTTGTCTTAATTTTGAATAATGAGATATATATTATTCTTAAAGATTTTAAAATAGTCAATGTGTACTACAGTGATGAATTATGGTGATATTAATGAGATTTATCACTTTAAATTTTTACCTACCTTTTGCTTGGAACTTTGAAATGAATGAAATATTATATAATCTCAAAGATACTGTATTCAGTACCATATTTTAATGTGTGTTTCCTGTTCCCATAGTAAGATGCTTTTCTAAAAGTTGATGGATAGATTCCATTATCTTCTGATGCTATTTTTCCATGAACTTTTGGAAGCACCTTGTAAGTCCATTAGATGCTTCCAGTCTTGGGGTTATTACTAATGATGATAGAGTTACATAAAAAGAAGTGGCATAGGAGAGTAATAATGAAAAGCCCCTCCTATTTTGCTGGCTTCATTGTCCATTGCTTGCTTTTCAAAATGGAGGATCATTAGTGAATCTGTTTGTTTAGAACAGGGATCACCATTTTTCTGTAAAAAGAAGGAAATGACCTCTTTTGGCCCTGCAGACTGTATGATTTCTGTGGCAATGATTCAACTCTGCCCCCTTCAAGTGATAGTAGTCATAAATAAAACACGATATAATTGGCATATCTGTTGCTAAAACTTTGCTGGTATAAACAGGAGGTGGACTGAATTTGGCCAGTAGGCCATGGTTTGTGAACTCATAGTTTAGAGTCCAAAGATGAAAAGGTTCCAAAATGGCCAAGTGTTTTAGAAGCCATGCACAACTGTTGAATCTGGTCCCCACATGTCTAGACCTTGAAACTAGGGAATGGAGAAGAGCTTTGTCATGTTATTGCTAATAGTCCCTTTTGGTTTTCTGACTGAATGTTGAGCAATGCTCTGAGCCATATAGAGTGCGGTAAAAGGTGGATGCAGACTGACATGTCAGAAGCATGTTTCTAAACATACACCTTGACACCAGGCTAAATATTTCAGAGCTCTTTTTAAGAGTATTGGGAAAAGCCCAACTACAAAGAAAGAGGAGTTTTATTATTTATTATATTTTGGTGCATTGATATTCATGGAAATGATCATTTTTAGGAAATCTAGAATTCTCTGGTCAAATACTCTTTAAAATTCACCCTATAGTTTAAGTGGAAATAATATCTTTTCTACGCACATGACCAACGTGATATTTCACTACTGTGGACTATATTTTCTTCCGTGGGTATAAAACTAAAGAATGTCACTTGAGTGTCCATCAGAATGTGATTGTTGTTCAGAGGACAGGATTCAGAAATGGCGGGAATCCAGATGGACTAATTTGATTGTGAGTGGAGCAGAGACTTCTGATCTTTCCCATACAATCTTTTAAGAGAATTTTCTGATAAGACATAGTTGAGACTTTTAACATGTGGAGCTTCAGATATCAAATGCTCCATTATTTTAATAAAAATTTGGAAAAAGTAAGTTTATATCTAGACTCAATTATATGCCCTAATTACATAAATGAATAAAATTAAAATGTGTTTCTTCATCACTAGCCTTGATGTATCACATCCTTTCTGTACTGCATTAATTGGAAATAATATTGACTTTGAGGTAAATATTTTAAAGAAATATCCTGCTGTTATAACTTATAGATATTTTTTGTCTACAAAATACTCCCCAAAGTATTTGGAATTGGCAAAGCATCGCAATGTTAGAGATGATCCTGAGACCAAATGGTCACTTGGAATATCTATGTGGGACTGCTCAGCATCATATAAAGCCCCATATATTTTCGCTGGAAATGTGGTAGGAACTGATAAACACTTCCCTGCACAAACATCTCTTTACTCCTTTTCAGTACTTATAAAAAGCTAGTGGATCATTAGAGTAATCTCCTGAGCGAATTTAAGCAGTTATTTCAGAAACAGAGAAAATCAACATCAATGCGGTAGAGATTTATTTTTAACACCCTGACTTCAGGGTCAAAATCAATTTTTCATTTGTATATAATGGGGATAGGAAAGGTGAAGGCTAGGAATCAAAAGTCGTAAGCTTTCATCTGATTATAGTTTATGAAATGTGAGATTTTTTTAGGAGCCAAAAGTGTACGATGTTCAGATAGAATTTATTTCAATCCAAAGGAAATCTGAATAGTATACTGAAGGACCCATATATAGTATATCTTAATGATTCTTATTTCAGTGTCCTAATCAACAAAGCTAAAATAATACAGACAAGATAAGGTATTTGTACAAGTTTAAAATTTCTGAGAAGTTGTAACTGTCAGTTCACTTTTAAATCTCTCTATGGACTTTGATCATGAGATGTTCAGATGGTCAAAGTTCAGAATATAAATTTCTGACTCTTCTCATTACTGATTTACTGCTTATTTTTTCATCTTGAAACCTAGTCCCACAGTTTAATTTTCCATTAAAAACAGGAAGTATTTGGAGCAATTAGAAAAGCAAATGCCATAGCTTTGAAGATTATGTAAGCAGCATTTTATTTGAAGTATTACAGAATAATATCAAGGTTATCAGAAAGACAGACTCTGAAATAGAAATAAACCATCTTTTTTACAAAATTCTTCGTTTCTCTTTAATCTCATATTCCAAATATTTTGAGACCTTGGGAAATTTAGAAATTTTGAGTGTATAATATTTTCTCCAATTTCTGGGAAGTTTTTAACATCAGCAATCCACCAGCCGAAGACTAGGGCTTAATCAAAGCACATTCCTACCCCTAGATTTAGATATGGAACTGGGAAATTCCCCCGAAATGTCTCATATGTAACAAGTGAGTATAGAATGGAATTTGTAAACAGTGACTACCATGCTCATCTTTTGATCTGGACAATATTAAAGCAAATCTATTTTGGAGGAAGTACAACTAGCATGGTCCTTGGAAGTTAGGAAGATGAGAGTCTTACATTCTTTACCCATGTTATCAGGAGGGACTGGTTCCTGGAAAGCGGCATCATGTTTGGTAGAGATTCAGCACACAAAGACGAAGACCCTCAAGGAGATGGATTGACTGTATATGTAGGTCTTCTTCAGATTCTTTTCTTAGCAATATTTTGAAGTATGTCAGATTTATCTCATTGGCATGTGTAAGGAACTCATATTTTATTGCTATTTTAAGCCAAATTCCTATTTCATTTCTTATTGGAGCAAATGCAGATGCCATTGATCTCGATGCATTGTATTATTTAGCTTCACTAAATTTGTTCATGTCAGTAACTTTTGTAGATGTTCACCATTACTGATTACTATATACAGCTGGACATACTGTTATCTGCAAAAAACAATTTCTTATATTTAATAAGAAAACCATCTTTTTCCTTTTCCTGACTTAGACTGAGTAGGAGATCATGGATAATGTTAAATAGAAATGATGAGAGAGAAATATTTTCTTGCTCCTGAACTTGGGGAAAGGAGACCTGTTATCATAGTAGTTACTTATTGGGCTGCTAACCCTATGGTCAGTAGTTCAAATTCACCCGTTGCTCCATGAGGCTTTCTACTCCCATAAAGTTACAGTGTGGAGAACCTGCAATTCCCCCCGTAAAAGAGGAACTCCATTCTCTACAGCTTTCTGTAAGAGTGTGTGCAGAACTGTAATCATATCTTTTTTAAGCATTTGGTAGATTTTTCCTGTGAAATCATCAGGACCTGGAGTTCTCTTCATGTGAAATTTTCACTGGAAAACTCAATTTCTTCAATACATATTAAACTATTCAAGGTACTTATTACTTCTTGAGTATTTCATGTCTTTCAAGGAACTTGCCAATTACAGGTAAAGTCTCAAACTTAATGGCATAATGTTCTTCATAGTATTTTCATAATATCCTTCTAATATCGGTGGAATCTTAGGATTTCATTTCTCTTATTATTGCTATTAAGAATTTTTATTTTATTACAATATCTCTCCTTTTATCTTATACAATCTTTGTGTTATCATTATGATTCATTGTTTTCCACAAACCCAAGAAGGCTTGCAATTATTTTTGTCTTTAATGATTTTAAAGAGATATTTCTATAGTCATAAAACTACATTTACATTTATTTATATTGTTTTCAATTCTAGAGCTTTTCAAACCTGCTTTTTATCAATGTGTGCAAGTCTATTCCTCTACAGTTTTTCATACTGATGTAGTAGATATTATGATTATATGAATAAAATGGGCAATGCCAGTTCACCAGTGCCTAAGCTATCCATTCTCTGTCTTCCATTTTATTTTTGTTAACTTCCAATGAACCTAGATTGTGTTTCATACATTTCAGGTTCTGATCATTAATGAATATTTGCCAGTGATTTTTTCTCATTTTGCGACATGACATATCAACAAATGAAAGTCCCAAAAGCTTTACTTCATCCATACCACTAAGGGCAAGTCTACATAGAGGAGCCACTTTTCCACCAGTCCCAACCTGTCAAATTTGTCTTCTGGAACTATAATCAACAATGCTCTGCTGCTATTCTCTTCACTGATTTTTCAGAAGTGGGCTTCCCTTTTTCTTTTTCCTAGCCAGTCTTGATCCAAATGTACTACTGATACCTGTCCATTAGGTATCAGCCTGCTGGGATTGAAAATACAAGTGGTGCACTTTCCAATATCATAGCAGCATGAAAGTCACTGCGGTGCAACAATGGATGGATAGAGGGAGCAAGGTTAATGACTAGCACTTCTTGAAGTTTCTGTATGTCTCAAATGCCTTTATTCATTCTTCAATATAACAGTGTTACTCTGGTAAAATTATATGTAATGAAACATTGGCCAAATCAACACTTTTTACATGTTCAATTCATTGGCACTTATTAGACCAATCATGTGACGCAACCCTCAGCATTATTTTCTCAAATTATTCTGCCAACATTAGCAGAAATTGAGCACACCCTAAGCAATAGCTCTTCTCTCTCCTGTTACTGTGAATCACTAATAAGGTTTGTTAACCTTCACTTTAGAAAGTTGTTTTTACTAGATAAAGTATTTTAAGTTGACAGCTGTATTTTTTTCCAGTACTTTAAAGACATTGGCTCCTTGGTAGCATGGTTTCTGACAGGAAATGTGCAATCCTTCCTCTTAGTGTCTTTACTTCCTGTCTTTTGTGTTCTAATTCTTTTTAAGGTCTTTATCAATGTTCTAAGGAGTCGGATCATTATGCTTAGGGATAAGCGCTTCCATGGGCTCTGGTGACACAATGGTTAAATACCCCACCTCAGACTGCGAAGTGTACTGTGATTCAAACGCACCAGGCCCTCGGATTGGGGGTGGGGGCGAGACTTGTGGCAGTCTGCTTCTGTCCGGAGGAAAGGTGTGGGAAATTTGCAATGCAGAGTTACTATGAATTGGAATTCTCATGGCAACCATGGATTTGGTTATCATTTTCATTGTTTTCCTCATTGTAGTTTATCTATTTTCTGACTTCTGGGGTTTCATAATAGTTAAGCTAGAATCTTTGGGTTTATAATTTCATCATATTGTAGAAAATTGCCATTAAAATAACTTTTTGGAATATTTGGTGAGAATTTACACACAAGTTGGGTTTCTGTTTGGCAGCATCATAGAGATTATTCCCAGACATTGGCTAGAGTTATCACAATATGTTAGCATTCTCTTTGTGGTCTTTTTGTTCCCATTCCAGTATTCTAGTTCTCCTGCCCACTTATGTTCTCATCTTTGCTTTTCAGAAGTTATTGAAGTTAGGTGCTATTGAATCAGCTTCAACTCATAAGGATCCATTGAGCAACAAAATGAAACAATGCTTGGTCTTGCCCCATCTTTAAAGGAGATGTTATGTATGAACCAATTGTTGCAACCATTGTGTCAATCCAGCTGATCATGGGTTTTCCTCATTCTTGCTTCATGTCTCCTTGACCAGGCATGATGTCTTTTTCTAGGAACTGAGAAAGTAGGAACTTTCTCTCCTACTAACATGCCTGAAGCATATGAGACCCAGTTTTAACCATCCTTGCTTCTGAGGAGCATACTGGATGTACGTGCAAAACAGATTTGTTGGTTCTTTTTTTTGGGGGGGGTTTGGTTTGGGGGCATCATTGTCCTTTGGTGGTGAGAGTAGGAGGCCCAATCTTGCTGCAATATTTGAACCTCCAAACCAGTGGGCCGCAATCCCGCGCATAACCACTACGCCACTGGGGCTCAGCCCAGATTTGTTGGTTCTTTTGTCAGCTCATGGCACTTTAAATACTCACTCTTAACCAGGATCATTATTTTTTAAATATCAATTTTCTTCCATTTTCCTAGTTAACTGTTCAACTTTTGCAAACATCTGAGCCAAATGAAAATACCATGACTTAGGTAAGGCACACCATAATGCTCAAAGTGACAGTCCTGCTTTTCAATGCTTTCAAGAGGTCTTGTGCAGCAGATATATTCAATTCAATGCATTGTTTGATTTCTTGACGGTTTATCCCACGAGAATTGAGTGTGGGTCCAAGCAAGATGAAATTCTTGACAACTTAAATCCGTTTTAATATGTGCCACCATACTTATATGCTAAAAGCAGATTTCAGAGAATAGACTCTTCTAGATTAAAAGAGTATCTTAGGACACTATTTTTTTTGGGGGGGCATCACTGCTCTCCGGTGGTGGGAGTAGGAGGCCCAGCCCCACTGCTGGAATTGAACCTCTGTCCCAGTGGGCTGCAGTCCCGCGCATAACCACTACGCCACCAGGGCTCAGCCCAGGATACTATTTTTAAAGGGTACTCTGTTCTGTTTTTATTCAATATGTCTGACTTTTAAAATAAATTTGGGAATTCTGGCCATATTTGGCCATGTTTTTCTTATCATTCTCTTGGGGACCAGTTAATGTGGCCCCAGTATGAATCAGAATTGACCCAGTGACAATGAATGAATCCAAATGGTCAAAGCCACTGCCAGGTAAGCAATGGAAGTGCAGAAAAGGGGGAACGCAAATTCGCAGTCATCAAATCTTCCTGTTCATTCTTCACAAGGTATAGTAGAGATATGGGGTACGAAGACACTGTCGGCGAGGCCTCTGGGCCTCTGCATGCCAGTCTTGTCTGAAATTCCTCAGAGTCCAGTGTGCTGGTCACACTAAATCCCCATACTAAAGAAAAATTGTAGCCGCACCCACTAGAACTATCTATTGCTAACCCTCAAAGAAAGAACAGATTCAATAAAGTTTCTCGAAAAGGAATATGCACATGCATTTGTACACACACAGGCACACACACAGGCACACATACACAGGGAACACCAAAAATATCCAAACACCTATCAGAGGGATCAAATCAAGGGCGATATGAGACACGCATGTACTCTGCCATTCACTTGGCTGGGCCAACTGGATGTAGGTGAACAAGCTAACCTCCCTCAACCCTGCAGAGCATGCTCAGAAGCCCCACTCCTCAGGACGGGGGCAGGGCCAGGGTTGTGAGGAAGGGCTGGGAAATCATGGACCTGGATATTCAGGTGAAAGAGCAGCTTCTACTGGTTGCTTCTTTCTGAAAAATGAAGTCATGAAAATACTGGAATTTATGGAAAACAGCCAAAACTGTTGATGAAGGGACGGAAGGGGGAAACGGGTGAAGAAGCGAGGCTCTCGGGCATCAGCAATCTCTTCAAATTCGAGATGAGTGCAAAAGTGAGCCCTGTCTTAAGCAGGTGCTCCCCCAAACAGCGAAGCGGTAGGAGAGAAATAGTAGGAGACCAGGGGAGGGGTTAAGGAGACCCTGTCAAGGAAGGGTTCACAGGGGTTACAGAGATACAGGGCACTTCATCTGCCAAGGTCACCCCAGGGCTGCCGGCCAGGATGGGCACAGACTCCTCGCCCAGGAATGAGGCAAGGGGAGTGACCATCCTGTCGGCTGGCACCAAGATGGGAACAGAACACACAGAGAACCACAAGACTACCCACAACTCCCCGAGAAGAGTGGGAGAACCACATCCAGGTGTGGCATGCTGAGCACCACCACAGGACGCTCAAGGACAATGCCATGCTGGAGTACCTAAAGATGGCGCAGGACCTGGAGATGTCCGGCATCAAGTACTTCGAGATCAAAAAGAAGAAAGGGACGGACGATTGGCTCAGAGTGGATGCCGTTTGGCTGTACATTTTTGAGATGGACGACGCGTTGACTCCAAAGATTGACTTCCCCTGGAGTGAAATCAGAAATATCTCTTTCAAAAATGATAAGACGTTTGTCATCAAGCCCTTTGACAAGGAAGCCCCTGACATTGTCTTCTGCTTCCCTCACCTGAGGATCAACAAGCGGATCCCGCAGCTGTGCATGGGCAACCACGAGTTGTACATGTGCCGCCACAAGCCAGACACCATCGAGGTGCAGCAGATGAAGGCGCAGGTCCGCGAGGAGAAGCACCAGAAGCCGCAGGAGCAGCAGCAGCTGGAGACGGAGAAGAAGCGGAGAGAGAAGGTTGAGAGGGAGAAGGAACAGAGGGTGAGGGAGAAGGAGGAGTTGATGCCAAAACTCCAGGACAACGAGCAGAAAACCAAGAAGGAAGGGCTGAGCCCCGGTGGCGTAGTGGTTGTGCGCGGGACTGAGGCCCACTGGGATGGAGGTTCAATTCCAGCAGTGGGGCTGGGCCTCCTACTCCCACCACCAGAGAGCAGTGATGCCCGCCCCCCCCCAAAAAAAAAAAAAAAGAAAAGAAAGCCAAGAAGGCCAAGAAAGGACTCTCCGACCAGATCCAGAGAGCCCTACAGCTGGAGGTGAGAGGAGGCAGGCCCGGGAGGAGGCCGAGTTGCTGAAGGCGAACTGCGTAGCCGCCCTGCACGCCAAGGAGGAGCTGCAGAAGCAGACCATGGATCTGACAAAGATGCAGGAGCCCCTGGCCGCTCAGCTCGCTGAGTACACTGCCAAGATCGCCTTGCTGGAGGAGGCGCGGAGGCGCAAGGGGGACAAGGTGGAGGAGTGGCAGCACCGGGCCGCAGAGGCCCTGGATGTCCTGGTAAAGACCAAGGAGGAACTGTACCTGGTGATGACCGCGCCGCTGCCCCCGCCCCCGGTGTATGAGCCTGTGGATTACCACGTGCAGGAGAACCTGCAGGAGGAGAGCCCTGAGCACACTGGCTGCAGCGCCGAGAGCTCTCCAGCGAGGGCATCATGATGACCGCCACGAGGAGAAGCGCATCACTGAGGCCGAGAAGAACGAGTATGTGCAGCGGCAGCTGAGGCCCTTGACCAGCGAGCTGTCCCAGGCCCGAGATGAGAACAAGTGGACCCATGAGAACAAGCGGACCCACGACGACATCATCTACATTGAGAACATGAGCAGGGTCGGGACAAGTACAAGGCCGTGGAGCAGATCCGGCAGGGCATCACCGAGCAGCGGATCAACGAGTTCAAGGCCATGTAGAGCCCTGGCCGAGCGGCAGGAGTGTGGCTGGCCAGCATTGTCACGGTGTCCGCATTGGCGTCACACACCTCAAGCGTGCATTTGTGGGGGGTGGTGTTGTTTGTTTGTTTGCTTTGTAGTCTTTTCGATTTAGAAAACTCCCGTCATATTCCAGTTTCTTTTCAAAGCGAGTAGTTCTCTCAATGGGCATGCTCGGGGGCTGGGGCCCGTGGAAGCTTCCTTGGTTTCTTATCCCAATGGTATCCTAGTGCCAAACGGGCCTGAGTTTGATCGTGATTCTCGGGGCCCTGCCTGCTGTGTAGGGTGCGGGGCCTATGGAGTCGGAGTGGCAAGTGGCGTGCCGGTCTGTGTGATGAGACCAGTTTTGATTCCATGACCACTCATGGTGACTGACTTTATACTCCGCCCCCTCCTTCTCCCTAGTATTTGAAATAAGCTCCATGGATTGATTCGTCCTTTTTTTATACGAAGAGTTCATCTTTTTGTATATGGGAGTGGGGTGGGGATTTGAGGGATGAATTGATTTTGAAAATTAGGTCTCGCCCCTTCCCGCCGACTGTGGTCGCCCCCATCAGTGCTGGAGGCCCTCGTGGCTGCCACTCTGGTTCAGCTTCACGGACAAATCCACTGTTGCACTTCTTGGCACCTCATTAACCCTCCGCTGGAGAGGCTAGTATTTATACTTACATCATAATGTGAGTTTGTAACATTAGTTTCAAAAGGGAAGCATTTTGTTCTGTATATTTTCTTACCTTTTACAGAAGATTAGAAGAATGACATGTGGAAAAATTACTCAACTGTGAGGTTGGTGATTCAAATGTACTAGTGTTTCTGTTGGGAAAAAAAAACTAGACTTTCTGCTCCCATAAAATTTTGCAGTCTAAGAAAATCTATATATGAGTGCTAGGAGTTGAAGTTGACTTAATGGCAGTGGTTTGGGATTTGGGTTTTCGGAATCACAGTGATCACTAGTGGGAGATGGGCACCATCTATTTTTTTCTGGTTTCAGAATAGAGGGGGTAGCAGCTCTTGTAGACTTATTTTTTTTCTCTCCAAATTTTGTTATTTTATCTCCTTACTATTTTGTTTCAGGTGTGTCAAGGCCTGTAGGTGTATCTTAGATGGCTGCTTGGAAGCTTTTTTTTTGCCCAATAATTTTATTGGGGGCTCTTACAGCTCTTATGACATTCAGTACATCATTTGTATCAAACATATTTGTACACATGTTGCCATCTCAATTTCCAAATATTTTCTACTTGAGCCCTTGGTATAAGCTCTTCTATTCCCCTCCTTTTTCATAAATCAATTTTTAGGGGGGCTCATACAACTCCCATTACGATCAATACATGCATCAATTGTATGCAGACCACACTTGCACACTTGACATCATCACTATCAAAACATCCTCCCTACATGTATGCCCCCCAATACCAGCTGCCCATATTTTCTCTCCCTTCCCACACCCCTCCCCCATGAGCCCTTAATAATTTACAAATTATTTTTACTTTTTCATATTGTACACTCTCCAATGTGTCACTTCACTCAGGAAGCTTTTAAGACCTCAATTACTACTGCTATCATGATTTTTGTGAATGATATTGTGCCAATTGACTGAGTAGTTCCAGGAAACTCTAGTCCTAAGTTTTTAAATAAGAGTTCCAATTTTGGAAACTACTAGGTTTTGTTTGAGGAAAATTTGTATTTTGTTCCTTTGTGGTATCTGCTCCTACACATATCTATAGATACAACTATCTGTCCTTACGAAGTACATGTTAGTATGAGATTTTGCCAAAGTCCATCCATAAGTACCTCCATGTTTCCTGTAACTTTCATTGTTCTGTTCTCATTCAGTGCATCCACAATAGGTGGTAAAATGCCTATCATCAAAAACTTAGTCTATGCTGTATAATGTACATTTTCTCCACTCTCTTCAAATCATTTTATTGGAGGCTCATACAACTCTAAGCACATTTGTATCTTTGATACCATTATCATTCTCAAATGGTTTTCTTTTCCACTTAAGCCCCTGGTATTGGTTTCTCCTTTTCCCATTCCCTCCCCACCCTCCCCTCCCTCGTGGACCCTTGATAATTTATAAATCACTATAGTTTTGTCTTCTTGAACACTGTCTGATGGAGGAGGTTATATGAAGATTTTTATAATCGGTTCCCCTTTCTACTCCACCCTCCTTCCATCTGCCTGCGGTCGCCACTCTCCCCACTGGTCCTAAAGGGATCAACTGTCCTGGATAGTCCATGTTTCTGGTTCCTATCTTTACCAATCTACATTATCCAGTCTAACAAGATTTCTAAAGTATGATTCAGATCATGATTGTGGGAGGAAGGAAGCATTTTAGAACTAGAGGAAAGATGCATACTTCATTGTTCCTACACTGTGCCCTGACTGACTCATCTCCTCCCCATGACCCATCTGTAAGGGGATGTCACTTTCCCTGTAGATCAACCTTGGTTCCCCAATGTGCACTCCCTCTCATTTTTAATGATATAATTTTTAGTTCTTTGATGTCTGGTACCTGATCCCTTTGGTGTTTGGTGGTCCCTCTGGCTGGTGTGCTTCCTTTATTTGGGCCTTTTTGCTTCTGAGCTAGATGGCTGCTTATTTACATTCAAACCTTTAAGACCCCAGAAGCTATATCTTTTGATAGCTGGGCACCATCAGCTTTCTTCACCACATTTGCTTATGCACACCTTTTTCTTCAACAATCATAGGAGGAAGGAGGACATGCCATGGTATGATATTTTTTTCTTGATGCCTGTTAACTGCTTACATTTATACCTTGTGGTCACACATGCTGGTGTGCTTCTTCAAAGTGGACTGTTTTGCTTCTGAGCTATAATGTCGCTTGTTTATTTTCAAGCCTTTAAGTCCTTGGCACTATATCTTTGATAACCATGCACCATCAACTTTCTTTGCCACATTTGATTGTGCAAACATTTGTCTTCATTGATTGTGTTGGGAAGGTAAGCATCAAGGAATGCCAATTTAATAGAACAAAGTGTTCTTGCATTGAGAAAGTACTTGAGTGGAGGTCCAATGTCCATCTGCTGCCTTAATAGTAACACTTTTAATACATGAACATTGATCTATTTCTCCATCTGCATAATCTAAGTATATTCACCTATGTTCATGCCCATATTTAGACCTTTGTAAATGCTTGTTGCCTCCCAATTATTTCCTCTATTCCATTTTATTTTCCTTTTGTTCCAGCATCCTTCTCATCCTTCATTTGGGTTTCAGAATTTCCCCTCAGTTGCATTACTCTTGATCAATCCCATCAGACCTTGTGCGCCCCCTCCCTTGCCACTTAATTTGGATCACTTGTAATTCCCTTGTCCCTGGAATGGTCAACACCACCTCCTTTCCGCCACCTCCCCAACTCTCATGTACCCCCTGAACCAGCAGTCCCGTTGTTTTCTCCTTCAGACTATTCATCCAGCTTATCTTAAAAAGACATCACATGATGAAATGACAAAAGAAAACAAAAAGATGACAACAACAAATATTATATAAAATATATAAATGAGAAAAAAGAAAAAATAATAACAAAAGAAAAACCTGTAAATAGTTCAAAGTCTGGTTGTTGACCTCCAGGAGTGTCCCCTGGTTGAGTCAGGAGGAATGTGACATCCTGCCCCCAAAGAATATCCTTGGCACTCCCTTGGAAACTCCTTGCTCTGCTCTTCCTGCTGCTCTGCTGCATGGCCTTGCCTTGGTGTGGTGGGGTCAGCCTGGGTGCATTCCTCACCCTGCTGCTCCAGTAATGTGCCCATAGTGCCTTGGTTCAGCATGGGACCCCAGGTTTCATAGTGGGGCTGACCCTATGGCTTTCTCTGTGCAATGGCTGTTCTGAGTGGGGAGATCATTCTTGAGGCTTGATGGGCCAGGATAACCTCCACTCTTTCTTCCTCTGGTTCATTTGATCTCGTGTGCTCTGATGAGATATGCCCCTCTCCCCAAGCTGCAGCCTCAGTGCTCACCTCCAAAGTAAACTCTCTGGTGGAAGGGGCAGCTATCCACGTAGTTGGGAATGGGGCTGGGCCCTCTGACCCATCCACTGGTTCCTTGCTTCATGCCATTATGCTGCATTGGCATCCTAGAAGCCCAGATTTAAGTTTGATTCCTCTTTCCCTATGGAGAAATAAACACTGTGCTCCCTTTGGGTGGGTTAGTGCCCCATTACACATTGCCGTCTCCTCTCCACTCCTCAGGTGGCTACCATACATAGCCCTGGATTTAGTCTGGCCCCTGCCATTCGACCAAGGCCTCACCCCAGGAATTTCTGTATATAGTAGCTTTCCACCCTATGCCCTTTTTATGTCCCCTTTGCATTTTTTATAAAGCTTACCACAGTGAACACATGCTGTACTTTTCCTTTTGTGCTTTGCTTACTTCACTTAGCATAATTTCCTCCAGTTTTTCCCATGTGGTGATATGCTTCTAGTGTTCATGACTCGTTTTCAGTGATAAGTAGTATTCCATTGTACATATGTACCACAGCTTTTTAATCCATTCGTCAATTGATGGAAATTTGAGTTGTTTCTCCTTGCAATTGTACTGTGCCGTGGCGAACATTGGAGCAGAGGTGTCTGGGTGTGGTTTGTTCCTTACCTCTTCAGCGTATATGGCCAATAAGTGGATTGCTGGATTTTATGTTAGTTCCATCTCCATTTGTTTTAGAAATTGCCAAATCGATTTCCATAGTGGCTGTACATACCTACAGGTCCAATGACAGTGAAGGAGAATTTCTGTCTCCCCACAGCTCCTCCAACATTTGCTACTTTCTGATTTTTTGAATTGGGCTACTATGTATGAGGGTGTTAGATGGTATCTCATTGCTGTTTTGATTTGCATTTCCCATATAGCTAATGATTGGGAACATTTTCTCATATGTGTATTGCTCATTTGGATTTCTGCCCCTTTGAAACTTCTGTTCAGGCCCTTTGCCCTTCTTGGTGGACAGTTAGTTTTGATCTTTTTGTAAGTTATCAGGGTATTGTAAATTTTTGTAATAAGGCCTTTGTCTGATGTACCATTGTTAAAGAAGTCTTACCATTCCATAAGCTATATTATAACTCTCTTGGTGATTTGTTTTGATGTACACTGGTGTTTTATCTCCAGTATATCCCACTTGTCTATTTGTACCTCCTCTGTGTTTGTACCCTTCTCTATTTCTTATAGCGTATGTATTCTCTTTGCCAAAGTTCTCAGGTTGGTCCCAAGTGCCTTACTGATGGCCCTAATGATTTGAGGTTTTACCTTGAGTTCTGTGATCCACCATGAGTTTATTTTTGTGCATGGAATGAGATAAGGGTCTTGCTTCATTTTTTCTACGGATATCCATTTTTTCCAGCACAACTTGTTGAAGAGCGCATCTGTTTCCCATCCGATATTTTGAGGCCCTTATCAAAGATCACCTGTCTGTCTGCTGATGCTTTTATTTCTGGGTTTTTAGCTCTTTTCCATTGATCTGAATATCTCTTGTTATAACAGTGGCATGAAGCTTTGGCCACCATGGTTGTATAGTGTGTGTGAAAGTCTGGCCTTAAGAGACAGAGATGAACAGAGTGGCTTAGAAAACACAACCTCTCAATCTGCCACCTAAGGAGACACATCTTAAGATCACAGAAAAAATATATGTGCTTAGTGATTGTTCTTCTGCCCCAACTGGGTCACTGATCTTTTGTAAAGCTTGGTTCCTTTTAGCATATGCTTTGAGGTTTTCCTTGTCTGTGAAGACTCTCACTTCTCCATCAATTTGGATAGATAATTTAGCTGGGTAGAGTATTCTTGGGTTTGCGTGGTTTTCCTGTAATTTTTGAAATATGTTGCACCACTCTCTCCTCATCTTCATAGTTTCCATTGATAAGTCTGAACATATACTTATCTGCTAGCCTCTGTATGAGATTGTCAGATTTCCCCTAGCTGCTTTCATAATTTTCTCCTTTTCCTTATAATGATAGTTTAACAACTTAACAACTATATGTCTTAGTATTTTCTTCTTTGTGTTCAGTCTAGCTGGTATTCTTTTGGCCTTCTGGATGATTATCTGGTTTTCATTCATTAAGCTAGAGAAATTTTCCTCCAAACCTTCCACCACTATTTTGAATGTTGGTTTCCTTGATGCACCTTTCTCCAGTAGAATGATAATTCTAATGTTCATTTTCATAGCATCAGATAAAGTTCTGAAATTTTCTTCCACTTCTGTGATAGACTTGTTAGACTTTTTCTCATGTTTATTACTTTCTGCTTGCAATTCCTCTAGGACTCTGGTGCAATTCTCAGCCTCCTCCATTCTCTGGGCAAAGTCTGAAAGTTTACTGTTAGTTTTTGTTAGCTCACCCCTTAGCTCTTGTATTTCCCTTTGGTGCATGGTCTTTACCTCCATAATTGAGCATTCCTTCTTCTGTAGTGCATCGCTCATGTACTGTATACTTGTTAGGAACATTTTGAAGATTTCTTTCTGTGGTACTTTCTCTATGACTGCCTTTAGGTCCAGCTGGTCATCTTGCATTGGATTTGTTTTCTCTTTTCTTGTTGACACTGTGGAAGCAGCTTGCTGTTTTTTTTTTTTTTTTGGTTTATTGGAATTAGGTGCCATTTCCCCTGGTGTCTTAGAGTCCTGAGCTCTCTCTTTGGGAGGGTAGTGTTGGTTTTTCTGTAGGCTACCTTTAGCGCACTGCCTTGAGGTGCCATGTCTTCCCTTTGTCCTGTTGTGGTTCCCCTCTCACCTGCTCTTATACTTTGTGCTCCAGCTTCTCTCAAGTCTCCTTAGGAACCGTTTGCAGCTGTACTCATTGTGGTCTGATGGAAAATGTTGACTAAATGCAGCGGAGTGTGTTTAGGGGATGAGTTGGGCATTGGGTGATCTCTTCCTCACAAGGATCACTTCCCACTGGTAGGCAGGTGGGGGTGGGGGAAGCCTGCCACTAGCGTGCAGGTTCACCACTCACATAGAGCACAGAGGGGAGGATTGAGCATGGAGATGGGAACGTGCCATAGACTAGCTCTGAATGCTGGGTCCCTACTCCAAAGCTGCAGCAGGTTCTGCCACACTTGTGTTCGTTGCCTGGCAGGTCCTAAACCTAGTGGCTGTATGGGACCATCTATGTGTGTGCGATGTTGTCTCTACTGTTTCTTATCCTTTTAAATACAATTAGCTGGATCTTATTATAAGAGAATTGAAAAGATATTGTCACACAATCATACATTTATTCAACAAAAATATTTAAAATATGGAATTGTTTCTTTACATATCTTCCATCTAGGCCTATAAACTTCTGAATGTGTTATATCCATCTGTTTAACTCTTTTTTTAAGAATTGAGTGATAGTGAAGTTGTGCTACAGTAAAGTGTTAGTTTTGGCTTAAAAAAAGTAAAACAAGTCCACATGAGACACCTTAAGTCTATCCCATCTGAATTTCTAGAATATCTGAAGGATATATTTGACACATGAAAAATTGATGGTAGAAGAACTGATGAGTTTTGGGAGAGCATCTGTGGAAGTCATATACTGATGCCAATTTGATTAAGAGTGGAGGGGTGGAGTCTGGTCTGTCAATATGAAGATAGCCAGTGAGGCGTCTGTGTGGACATGGCTTTCTCCTGAGAATTCCGGGAAATCTCATGATATTTCCCCAGTGGAGGTGAGAGACTAAAGACTCAGTTCCTGGGAGATGCTCCTCTGACAAGACAAGATGGCAACAAAAATCCTGGAGGTGCCAGAAGAGAAGCCATGTGGGCTTACCCTGATGGAACCAGACCTCTGAAGCTAGAAAAGCTGTCAGCACTGAGATGTTTCTACCCCCAATGGATACTGCTGATGTACCTTAAGCCTGGAAATGAGGTGCCATGGGAGACCGCTGACAGTGCTAGTGTGCTTCTGCTGCCACTGAATACACAAAACTCTTAGATAACTGGCCTGTGATTGCCCTGGTGTCATTGCATGTGCTATGTGAGTTGGAAGGAGACTTTATAGACTAGTATCAGACATATGAGCTAATATCAGACTTATGGACTTGCACTGGACTAGGTTGGGATGCTTTCTCAATGTTCCATTCCTCTTGTAGATAAACCTCTTCCTTGTATCCATATGTGAGTTCATGTTTTTTTTTTCTCTAGTCTACCTGGACTATCACAACATCAACAACACAGTTCATAAAGAAAAAAAATATTAAAAAGACAAGAAATTAAGAAACAAAGAAACTGGATGTCAGAAGAGACACTGAAACTTGCTCTTTGTTGCAGAATAACTAAAGCAAATGGAAACATGATGATATTAAAAAGCTGAGGAGGAAAATTTCAAAAGGCAACTCAAAGAAGACAGAGTTGAATACTATAATGATGTCTGAAAAGGTCTGGTGTTAGACAACTAATGAATTGACACAATGGCTCAGGTGTGGGAATATTTGCAAAGATGGCACAGGATTGTACAGTGTTTTGTTCTACTGTACACAAGTTCCCTATGGGTCAGAATGCATTCGATGGCACCTAACCAGACTGCCTCTTGAGAAAGGGGGGACTTCAATTATCTAACCCTTGTCCTTTTTGGCCCAATCTTCCCAATGTCTTCATTATTTTTATGTCCTTATGTGATAATTTTAAGTCAGATGAGAATTATTTGCATATTTCCCGAGCTCTTCCTCTATTCAGACTCTATCTTTCAAACACAATTCATTGTAAACCCAAATCACCTAGTCATCTTTTGAATGACAGCACCATTTCCTCATGTCTGGAAGTCCCTCCTTCTGTAGGCCACATTTGTGCCACTGCCTGGAAACTCAACAGGAACTAAGTTGATCAATGAGAAAACCCACAATCTCATCCTTAGGGGTTGTTGTCTTTGCTGTCTGGTGTCCAAAGCCTTGAGAATGTTTTTTCTTTTTCCTAATTTTAAGTTGTTTCAGAGAAGAAGAGTCAATCCCCTTATTTCATGCTGCTTCACCTAGGCTAGAAGTCAATGTCTTTGATTAATTTTTAAAGGATGATTTTGGATATTCAATTTTCTGTAATGGCATTCATATTTTATACATCTTTAATAGTACTTATCAAATTGTATTATTATATCTTTTGTCTTATAATATATCTCCTCTCCAAAAAGGATGTGTATAGCAAAAGCCCACAGCCAAGTTATATTCATTTCCTGCTTCTATCAAATGGCTTTACCAAACAAATTTAGGCATTTAAAATAAAGCATATGCATAAATACATGTATCAATTAGCATATATAAAACACACTGAGGCAACATTACAAAATATGGACTTCAAGAATATGTTTTATATTTTTTATTATTTGAGTAATGAGTTCATGCAATAAATCTAAGGGATGATTGTTCTGTTTTGGAGATATAAACTTGTTGAACTGCAAAGGAATTTTTTATTACAAAAAATTGAGTCCATGCTCACAATATGTGTGGCAGTTATGTGCTTGTGTTAATTTCTTGATTGAGATGTGGGGGTAGAGTCTAGCCTGTTAATCTGGAGATAGCCATTGAGTAGCCAATGAGGCCTCCATGTCGGCATGGCTTTCTCCTGAGACCTCTGGGAAATCTCATGATATTTCCCTTGTGAGGATGAGAAGCTATCTCCCTGGTGGTTGGGAGTTAGTCTCAGAGACGATTCATCATGGATAAGACAAGATGGCAGCATCCGAGAAGCTGAAGGAGCCAGAGGAGAAGCCACATGGCTTTGCCCTGATGGAGTCAGAACTCTGAAGCTGGAGAGGTCATGTGGAGATCCCTACCAACGATGAGTTGCTTCTGTCACCACTGGATGCTGCTGATGGACCCTGAGCCCTGGAAATGGGGAGCCATGGGGAGACCCCTGCCAGTGCTGGGATTCTGCACCCACTGACCTGTGACTTCGTGAGTCAGAAGGAGACATTATAGACTGGTATCAGGCATATGGGCTAATATTGGACTTATGACTTTGAACTGGAATGGGTTGGGATGCTTTCTCAGAATGGGTTGGGATGCTTTCCTTTTGTATATAAACCCCTCCTTATATCCATATGCATGTCTAAGCAATTTTTTCCTATATTCTACCAAGAATGACACAATGTGTCTGTGGTGTTTCAAAAAATAGGTGCTACATTTAACATTTTCACTTATATATACAAAGAAATTGGTAGGCAGTTACCTGGTCAACTGACTGGAAGGGATTTATTCCTGTTTTTTTCTGAAGAAATGTGACCAAAAGTATTTGGATATAATCAAAGTATGTTATTGCTGTCATGCTCAAGTAAAATTTTATTGATGGTATTTTCAAATTGTTACAACATTGCATCAACATGTAGGATTTCAAATTGAATTCAGAAGAGAACATAGGATGAACTATAGTTTTTCTGATGCCAGGTGGATCTTAGATGAAGGAGGATACCAGAATATTTACTTGTGAGGTATTTTTTGTCTGTGTGCGTCACAAAAAATTACAGATAACATTGTGAAGAACAGGAACTTAAGAACATGTAATTGTGCCTAAATGGAACATATGCATAGACCAAGAGGAAGTCATTTAAATAACACAAGGAAGTCACTCCTACAAGAAAGGTGTATGGAAGGGTTGTGGTCTTTTACTATACATATTCCATCTCAGTTCTGAATGTCTAATCAGAGAATTTGGATCACATGAAGAAAAACATATCAAGAATCATTAGCAAACCAAGATATACAGATTACAAACAAAGAGTGCTTGAAAATTTTGATAGCTAGGTTTTATGTCAATTTGAATGAGCCATGGCTTTCTCATGACATGATCCAAGATAGTGTGGTCAACTCCATGATAGACTTCTGTGGAGCAGCCAAGCAGTTGTGCAGAAAACCTCTCTAATCTAGGCACAGTCTTTATACCTTGAGAAAGGTTTTGTTCAGGTCATATAAATTGCCAATAATTGCAAGCTAGTTTACTTCTACTGCTGGATTTGGATTCTACATCTTGTTCCTCAACATCCTATTATAATACCTGGTGATCCCAGGAGCTTGCACTAGACTTTTGACCTTGAATTCTTCTGACTCTTCTCAGATTCATTCAGCTCTGTATCCACTAGCCTGTGGTCTTTCTGTTTAATCTTCCTGATTGCTATTATTTAGATCCTGCAGTTACGGGGTTCAGGAAAACCCCTCAGCTTACATATAACTCATGGGCTTGAACTAGAGGATTTAGCCACTTCTACCACTGTATGAGCCATTTCTTAATATAAAATTGAATATGCATATACATAAAGTTGTTTCATATACATACACATGCATACATGGGTCACTGTTTTTTCTTTGCTGGAGAACCCAGCCTAACACAAAGATCAAAGATTATGTAGCCTTCTTTATGGATTACACTTCAACATAAAGAAAAGGAGCATCTTCACAACTGAGCTAATAAGCAACATCATGGAAAACAGAAAAAATATTGATATTTTCGTGATTTATTCTTACTTGGATACATAAATAACTCATAATTAAGTATAATGAATTATTGCATTGGGAAAATCTGCTAGGTTAAAATACAAAAGAGCTGTGTCTGTTTTATAACTAAGGTGTATCTTGGCCAAGTTATTATATTTTTAATCACCTCACATGCAATTGAGAATAGGGTAATAAGTAGGAAAGACTAAAGACTTTATGTCTTTGAGTTATAATTTTGTTTAAAAATATTAAATATATTATGGACTGCCAGAAAGATGAGCAAATATGTCTTGCAAAATGTCTAGCCAGAATGCTCCATAGAAGTGAGAATACTGAGATTATTTGTGCTCATGAAGAGCCTGTGCATCAATTAGGAGGCAATCATTCAAACAAAGTAAAGCAGTCATTCAAATGTACTTTGAACTTATTTTCAGTTGAGTCTAGTTATGAGAGAATGACATCATTTTTGATAATGTAGAGGGTCAGCAAATTTAATAAAAGGAACCCCTCAAGCAGATGGATTGAAACTATTTCCATAACATTGGGTTCAAAAAGAGAAATGACTGTGAAGATGGGTCAGGACCAGGTAGTGTTTCATTCTGTTGTCTATGTGGTCACTGTGAGTCAAATAAAATGCTACAGCACCCAACAGTAAAAAGGGTGATGACAATATTCTTATGTACCGCAGTAATTTGTAAACTTAGTCTTAGATTTAAATATCGTGGAAGTGTCTGAGTAGTAACCATTAATACATTTTCTACAAAGGAGGATGTCCGATTTTTTTTGTTTACTGTGTAGTTTGCTCCAACGTAAATTAAAACAAACTTTGAACTATGCAATACACACCAGACTTTTCTTACTATATTGTAATGGGGAACAAGTATTTTATCCATCATGGCATCTAATGGACTGACAAAAAGACAGACTCTTCAAGGTGAGCTAGTGTGTTAGTCTGGGTAGACTAGAGGAACAAATCTATAGACTCACATATGGATATAAGGGAATGGTTTATATACAAAAGGAATGGAACACTGAGAAAGCATCCCAACCCAGTTCAGTTCAAAGTCATTAGTTCAATATTAGCCCATATGCCTGATACCAGTCTATAATGTCTCCTTCTGACTCACAAAGTCACAGATCAATGGGTGCAGAATCCTACTGCCTACAAGGGTCTTCCCATGGCTCCTCAATCCCAGGGTTCAGGGTCCATCAACAGCATCCAGTGGTGGCAGAAGCAACTCATCGCTGGCAGGAGTTCCCACGTGCCCTTTCCAGCTTCAGAGTTCTGGCTCCATCAAGGCAAAGCCATGTGGCTTCTCCTCCGGCTCCTCAGATGCTGCCATCTTGTCTTGTCTGTGATTCATCATCTCTGAGACTAATTCCCAATAACCGAGGAGATAGCTTCTCATCTTAACAAGGGAAATATTGTGAGATTTCCCAGATGTATCAAGAGAAAGACATGGCCACATGGAGGCCTCATTGGCTGCTCCATGACTATCTGCAGATTAACAGGTCAGACTCCATCCCTATATCTCAATCATGAAAGTTACATAAGCACATAACTGCCACAGCTAGGTATTGCATTTAGAAAAATATGGGAATCCGGAATCATTCAGCTGGACTGAATTAGCTGAAACCTAAATCCCCACTCAAAGCAGCCTACCTTCAGGTTAGTAGACAAGTGCAGACCACAGTGAAACATAGCTTTCTTAAGAACAGTTCTCAATGTCTTAATGGAATATAGACACATACAGTTCACATTTAGTACTACTAATAATAATGATAATGGTAATTTTCTTTCTTTTTTTTGTGGGCATCACTGCCTTTGGTGGTCATGGGAGCTAACCAGTGATGCTCCTGAGAGCCGCCGCTGGATTTGAACCACCAAGCCCACGGGCTGAAGTTCTACACTCAACCACTTAATGCTACCGGGGCTCTGCCTGATAATGATGGTTTTCATTATTGTTATTACAATCAAATAAAATTAAAGTAATAAATCAGGGAGCATTTTCCAAGTCAAACCAGCTTGAGTGCTCAAAACATTCTCCTTCAAATTATTTCCCTTAAACTATGATGCATTTCTTTCACGCTGTGGAAGTTGTGTGGTTATGTTAATTTCATGATTGATATGTAGGGGTGGAGTGTAGCCTGTTAATCTGGAGATAGCCATTGAGCAGCCAATGAGGCCTCTATGTAGGCATGGCTTTCTCCTGAGACTTTTGGGAAATCTTGCAATATTTCCCCCATGAAGATGAGAAGCATCTCCCCAGTTGTTGGGAGTTAGTCTCAGAGATGATGAATCACAGACAAGAAAAGATGGCAGTGTCTGAGAAGCTGGAGGAGCCGGTGGAGAGACCACATGGCTTTGCCTTGATGGAGTCAGAACTTTGAAGCTGGGGCGGCCACACAGAGACCTCTGCCAGCGATGTGTTACTTCTGGCCAGATCTCTGAAGCTGGGGCGGCCACATGGAGACCTCTGTCAGTGATGAGCTGCTTCTGCTGTAGATGTACCCTGAGGCCTGGAAGCGAGGAGCTATGTGGAGACCCCTGCCAGCGCCGGGATTCTGCACCCACTGACCTGTGACTTCGTGAGTCAGAAGGAGACTTTATAGACTGATTTCGGGCATATGGGTTAATATTGGACTTATGACTTTGAACTGGACTGGGCTCAATGTCCTGTTCTTCTTGTATATAAACCTTTTCCTTATATCTATATGCATGTCTGTGAAATTTGTTCCTCTAGCCTACCCAGACTAACACAACTGCCATGACAATTATTGAATATTTCTAGAACTCCTTGACTGAAAAAAAATCCTGGTATTATTTTGACCCAGGTAAGTAAAACAGTCTCTTTACTACGCAGTTACACTTATTAAAACTGTATATTGTTCAATTTAGTTATCTGTGCTTT